>CABFOW010007030.1:0-27091 GCA_902141385.1 Timema californicum | reverse complement strand
CTACAACCTTTTTGTACCCTAGAGCACATTCAAAACTAACGGTAGTGCGGCGGGCACCAATCACTTTTTAAAGGCAAATTTACTAACTCCCGTCAGGCTCAGAGGTCAGCCTCAACGCTATACGCACGGCCGATCAACTGCCATGTTAAGTTTCCAACAAAGATTGTGATGTTACATGTGGTTGTGGGTAATACTCAAGGCCGTAGCCATAAGGTGGAGAGGGGTTCAACCCAAGTTGACAAAAAATAAATTTAAAAAATACTGCTTTACTTACAGTTTTAACAAGACCAAAATAAATATACACGGAACTATAACTACTCATCACCAGTTTGGTGCTTGTGTACATTTTTAAAATGTGTTTATTCTGTGTTTATTCAGGCAACAAAGCTGGGTAGACCCATGTAAAGATGTTTACAAAGGAAATGGGAAGTATTAGGATGGTATTAATGAGTAGAATGAAAGTTCCGGGTAAAAGTACACTTTGTAAATGAGCCGGCAAAGAAAGAGGAATGAGAGGGAGGAATTGGAAATAGGGGGGGCTTTCAATCACCAACTTCTTGAGAACAGCATACCTCGAGATAAGCACAAACTTGATTTTTGTCAGAAAAGTGAGATTAAAATTATTAGTCAAGAACTTTTCAGCTCTGGTCAAAAAGTGGCGGGCAGACGCAAAAGGCTCGGCGGCCATAGGGTTAGGGACCCCTGGTCTACTCTATTGCGAGAGTAGCGCCCTAAACCATGAGGTTTTTTATAATTCATTTTGGTTTCAGCCACTAGCCACTGAATGGACTTGCTGGGTGTCAATTTAAATGTTTTTAAGGTATGTTACACTGTTATTGTATCATTTATGCCTTTAGCATTCATATGGTAAATAGTTTTCGATATAGTCAACAGTGAAAACACTTAAAACCTCCATTTTAAGCCAGTTTATTCAAACTACTTTATAAAAGACAAATTCCTAAAGTGAATTTATACCTCATATTTACACAGAGCTTTCAGAATTAAAATATGACAGAAGACCATGTTCGAGTACCCCATTTCAAAATATCAATGTACTAACTTGTTCAAAGAGGCCGTAGGATACTTAATATAGTGAAATTTTAAAGAAGTAACTGCAGCTTTTCTGCAGAAATTCAATTCAAGTGCTTCTATCACCCTGGAAAAGTGAATCAAGGAGTACAAACCAATTCAATCAAGTTAGAACTATTTTAATCATCATCATTATAATGTTTCCAGCCTGTCTGGGTGAGTTTCGTAATATGCCTCCATATTCCTCTATCCTTCCATCACTTTTCCTTTAATTGCTTCCATTATTTTCCTCTCACTTGAACACTTTCTGTTATCTGCTCCTAACATTTTATTGGCTTCCCATACCCATACCCATACCATCTCGGTCTTGCTTCCTCTATTATCTCATGTACTCCCTGTACCTCAACTCTTCCCAGGAAGACTTCATTCCTAATCGTGTTTTTCCTGGTGACAGCTAACATTCCCCTCACAAACTTCATTCCCATGGCCTCCATTTTCCTAATCTCTCTTACATTCATTGTCCATGTTTCTGCTGCGTATGTGACAATAAAATTTCTTGGCAATTAGATACTCACCTCAAGAGATTCGACAACCAAATAAACACTATCTTAAATTATCAATGTCTTTATTGTAGCCTAATACAAACATTTTATATTACAAGTTTTTTTTTGTCTGGTTTTAATGGTAATAGAAAGTTTCAAAACTAACTTACTACAATGTGAGTTATGTCAGCAAATTATATAAATAAAGGTACAAAAATACTTCAAAAATAAATACATTTGATCATATATACACACCCACAATATACATTAAAGAGTATAATTTTAAACAAAGGTAACTCACAATAGAAATAGTGTTTGAACAAAATTATTGAGAGCAAACCAACATATGTATTAAAACAAAACATATCAGTCCTTGGTTAAATCATCTATTGAGCTAGATTGACATGTAAATGTCTTCACACACTTTACCCTGATATTAAAATTGTTTTATATTAATTTAAAATGACAAATTTAATGACATGTTAAAGAGGATGATAGATGAATGACCACCAAAACAAGCAATGGAAATAAGAACGATTGGAAAGGCCCCCCAGGAGAAGGCCCAGACTGAGATGGTTGGAGTCAATTAATAACAACTCTAGCAGAATAAATTTGAACTGAAACAGGTTGGTGGAGGAAAGAGAAGATTCTTTTCTTTCTTAAAATTGGTACTTGTACCTAATTTCATCCCACAACTGACATAATATTTCATGTTTTTCATAGCAAACTAAAATAAAACTTGCACATTATCATGTTGACAAGAGTTCAAAAGATTGCCAAACAATACTACTGCTTGCACAATTATTTAAGAATATAGTAATTGTAATTATTACTAGGTACAGCAAAAATTCAATAAGAGATGCCACATGTCTAAATAAGTATATTCCTTCCAAACAATAACACTTATAAGAAATAAGTTTAGTCAACACACATGTGAGCCATTGCATATGTTCCAAACTCGGCACGTAAAGTCTTGTCCATTAATACCTTCTTTAGTAGTGTATATTAACTAAACATTTTATATTATAATAACAAACACTGTTTAATGACTTAGAAATGTATGAAAATAGTGTGTAAACACTGTAAAATAGTAAGTAATTGCTAGGAAAAAGAAGCCAACCTGTAAGATAGTTAGGTTAGAACTTGATAAAAAAAACAAATATATTTCTCTCTTCATTTATTCATACTCTCTTCTGTTCAGTTTCTTCCATGTAACAAAAATTCCTCAAAAAATGCAAGTGCAATTCATCAATAGATATATATATAAAAAAAATCCAATTATTCAATAAGTTACTTTCATGCCCCTTCTATGCCCCCATAATATAAACCACTATTTTTGTTTATGTTAAATGAACCACTCTCATATTATGAGATTCAATTAAATACCTAACAAAGATGTGCAGTCTAAAATATAAGAGTCAAATTAACTAAAGAAAATTGTTCACTTTTCATGTACCTAATTGTTCACTTTTCATGTACCTGCACACAACGGTAGAGGAAGAAAAAATAGCTTTTTAACAAGTTCAACAGCAATAATACTTTAATATATATTGGGTTGGATTTAATTCATGTATGGAATAACTTATTAGTGCAACAATATGTAGGGTCAATGAATTTGAAAATTCGTTAAGGCTATTTGCAACTTACACAAACTAACCTCAGAAAACAGCATGTGAATGTTTTTTTTTAATTGCAAATTCTTCTGCAGAGAGGATGAAAAAACCACTTATATAAAACACTACTATAAACACAATGAGTATTGAGCACCTGACTTAGCGGGTCAAAGTCATGGGTAAAACCCACTACACAAGCTCAGCCAGTATTGTTTGTCTGTTTGTCATCGTTTTGTGTCCTTGTTCTTTTTAATCCAACATAAAAAACTAATAGGGTAACAACTTAATGTAATCGGGAAGGAATGAAAAAGGCGATTAAGTCAATATGCACCAGCATTTACCAAAAGAAAAAAAATATTTTTGAGGTTGTTAATGAATTATGAAACATCTATAAAAATTTCAAAAAATCATCATACTTCTTTCTCTCCTACCGTCTTTTTCTAATTTTTTAACGTGTTAAAAATATAAAAACTTCAAGAAGGTTACATTTAAACATGATTTGTTTAATCTCATAAATGTGGACCTGACAAAACAAACTTTCCAGTACTCCCAGTAAACAGACTGATAAGGGAAAATTGACACATAATAGCTGCCTGTGTATGCAATAGTTTGCACTACTTAGTTTAAACATACTAAACAAACAAAAACATAGTATAAAACCACAACATTACATACAATCAGTGAAGAAACACTAAGTTTCAATTTGAATCGTTAGATCAACTAGAACAAATTTGGCATTTCCAAGCTTACTCAAGAGTTGAGTAATTTTTAGAATTCGAATTCTCAAATCCTATATTATTCAAGATTTGTAAAAATCTCAAAAATGTATCTTGAATACAATTATGAAGACTTTAACTTCAAATAACAATTTTAAGCACTTGGTAAAAGGAATTATATAAACTTGTCTATAGTTGGGAAAGTAACATAATAAGAAAAAGGACAAAAGTGTATTAATCTAATTAATTTACTAAAAAAGTGTTATCTTGATTGTTTGTAATGTAATAGATTTGGCCATCATATCATTCACCAGGCCTTAAACAACTTTTATTAAATTCAATTTTAAAGATTTGAGGATTTGAATTTGAAAGAAAATTTAAAATTCAGATTTGAGAAAGATAGGATTAGACTTATTTTCGATAATTTTATATAAATATTTAGCTATCTTCTTACTGAGAAGTGTTCATTATTATTTATAGTCAACTAACTACAGCAAGAGAAAGAGACAACATTACAAACATGCTTATAATGGACAGTCGAACTTGGTTTAATTTAGAGGATTGATTAACTTTCCTCCACAAAAGTTTAATAAACTACAGAGCAATAAACGTAGCTCAGAGTTTAAATAAGTATTCATCACTTTCATTCCGTAAAGTTCAGTCTTCGGAAATGTGTTCCAGCTGGTGACAGCCTAGAATTCTGTCACGATTTCATCCGATCGAGAGATGGGATTTCCTTTTAGCAGCGCAATTATTAAACTGTAAAAAAAAAAGACAAACCTACATTATATAAACTCTTACAAACTTTCGAATGTTCATCAATGTTGGGTAAAATTATAAAGAGTTCATTAAAAAATTACAATGAAATGTGTTTAGTTGTAAATATGATTTATACAATGCTCTAAAATTAAAACTATCCTACTTTTTTTTTTTCAATCAACTTAAATCCAACAAGTCTTTATGAATTAAAATCATCATGACATGTCTATAGCTATAGTTGTAAAATTTAAATCTAGGTAAGAAAGAGTATGATAAATAAATCTACATACCAGTACAAGTATATGAAGAAGAATATGAGGTAATATCCCAAGAATATCATACAATCTCGCATATGTTTCTTCAGTTGACCTCTATTGTGAATTTCGGTAGGATCGTACACACCCATATTTCCATGTGGCACTGTAGCAAATCTTGAACAACACAAAACAAACCACAAACAACTCAAGCGTTGTATAAGATCTTTGCAGCAATATATACACATCCAGAGAAATTTGTGTTATCTATGTGTCATTTACTTAATTAAAGTCTAAAAAGGTCAAAGGGGTTGATGTCATAGGTAGGCCATAGTGGATTTTAAACAATAACCATTTGTACTAATTTCACAATTACAACTGCCCAATGTATATTACCTATTAATGTTTATAGTTTTGTTAATTCGCATGCATTCACTAAAACATACTAAGGACTACACATAAAAACATCAAAGACAATCTAACATTTAAAAAATTTATTTTCTTGTTTATGGTTAAAACATATTTTGTAGCTTCTGTTAAAAAAAAGGAAGAGAAAAAGCCCATGTAAGCGTAACTATAAAAAGTGTTTTTAGCATTGTATCTTACTAATTGTTCAGGCTATACAGATTTGTAATAATTATGCTTATGTGTTAGGGATTAGTAAGCTTGAATTTTGAGGAAATGTATTCACAATTGTGTGGAGGGAGAGTGGACAACTACCCTAATTACATCCGAAAGGGGTCTCGAATCTCGATCTACCCATTATTGGCAGTCTAGCCTATTGCAAGAGTGATGCCTTAGACTATGCTGTCACCAAAGCAAGTTAGAAAACGTTACTTTGTTTCAATTTCATAAATCGTCTAAGCCATAATAGGATGCTGAAAGTTGTATCAATTAAAATCACGCCTGGGTCATTATCAACTTAACGATGAAATGTACCACGTGTTCCTGTCAACCAACAACGACATGGCTATTTGTTACATCATTTGTTTGTTAATAGTGTGCAAACACCTTCGTTGGTATTGTTTGTTTGCCTGCTTTCGAAAACATCAAAATGAGGATGCAAGAAAGGGAAAGTGTTTTTGTGTCAAAATAAATCAAAGATTGCTTCAGTACAAACATTTGGTTTAATTTTCTCCACATGGTGACCTCTCAAAAGTTCTTGAATATCTGTCAAATGTGTCCTGGAATTTGGTGACTACTTTTTATCTTTATTTAAAAAGTTTCTCATCTAATGTCGCTATACTTGTGAAAGATATTTCAAAAACTGTTGATAAATCACCATGTGAATAAAACTAAATTTTATGTTTGTACTGAAGCAATATATTATTTATTTTGGCCCAAAAAAAAAAAGTTTTGCTCTACAAACTACCGTTTCTCATGTTTCCTACATCCCCACCTTAACAGCTCAAGTGCTAATTTGTGACTAATTTGTTGGATGTGTTTTGCTTGAGCTGATACATTATGTTAAATGAATCCTGCTCACACACTATGTTTTGTTACATTACATGAACATTAAATTTATTGTACAGTAATTCCAACATCAATATTGAAATGTCCTTACAGCTTAACGAATTTACTTCCTGGTAGGAAGCTGAATAGTGCTATTTTTAATAATATGCAGAGTATAAGGGTCATTCCATGTGACTCACATTAAAGTGAGTTATATTGTTCAACTTTGAATTAAAACAAAGAAAACCACTAGGATATGTGAAGTAAAAAAAACCCCCAGACATGCACACTTTGAGTAGTTGGCTAACCCTGTCTATCTGAAGAGTAACTAACTTATTCGTAATCTGACCCCTTAGTTCAGTGGTAGCATGTCTTAGTGATGGGCAGAATTTAATGAATAAAATCGATTCATTTGATTATTATGAATAATCGATTCATCTGATTCTTTCAAAATCATTTGAATGAAAACAATAGCTGACCGATTCATTCTCTTACCATTCCCTTGCCAGAAGTGCCGAGGAAAATCAACCTTATAATTATGAATGTTTCCAAGCTTTTTCTATACAGGTCTTCATTTCTATTAGGTTCATTTTAAATAAATAGTCCCCATTGCTACACAACAATCGACCTTACGCTTTCGAATGGTTCCTAGGCCAATTTAATACAAAGTTTAAGTGGTTGTACAGTTTACAATCGAATATCAGCCAAAAAAAAATTTGAATGAAAATTACAAAATTATTCAATTATTTTGCTACATTACTACCCTTTAAATTTTAACTTCCTAACTAACTAAATGCAAATTCGCACAATTTTATCACTTACCTGTTATATAAATAGGATTGTAAGCTTATATATTTTTTTATGTTTAGGAAATATTAGAGGGTCAATTATTTCGACTCTTTTAAACACAAAGGAAAATTTATGTTCTTTATTTTATTATTAATTGTACACAAAAGTATTTGTATCAATTGCGAGGTACTTATGTGACTGTTTACTGTGGCTGTACTTTGGTATTTGACACTGGCACGAGTAACTAAATACAGTGATAAAAAAGAGTTGATAAGCTGCAAACGCAAAGGAATGCATGTTGGGAGATCAGACAGCAGAGTGAAGAGAATAGTAGCACAAAGCAAAACAAGCAAATAGTAACTTCTTTTAGTTAGAAGTAGCTAACATCCGATTATTACCAACTCATGACACTTCTCAAAATCATTCGAATGATTCTCAGTCAATTATTTTTCAAATAATAGAATAATTATTCGATTCTTAAAATCATTCGATTATGCCCATCACCAGCATGTCTATCCACTGATTTAAAGGTCCCAGGTTTGATCCCTGGTGTGGCCAAGAAATTCATAAATGGTAAAAATTGAGATTTTCTGATATACTCAGACGGTTGAGAAAGTGCATGTTTAATACCCCAAATAAATAAATAACTTACTCGTATGCCAAATAGAAGGTCATTGGAAAGTTGAACAGAGCTAGGACCCAGTGAGCGTGAAGCAAAAGTATTAATGTCGTGAGACATTGGGCAGCAAGCTTCGGAACCACCCACTGCAACCATACAGTGGTAGCGTAATATTAAGAATTGGGTGCGGCAAAAAATATATACTTTACATATCTTATAAAGCTACTCAAAATATCATGTTATAATTGTATTTAAAAGGTGTCACAGTTGAGGGCTATGTGTCCCAATACTGTTGGCCTGACTGAAGATTCTTAGTAATAATATTGTGATTAGTTTGAGCCTTGATATCTACTAGTTACTATGCACACAACATAATTTAAATATGCATAAATTACTAGGTATATAAAAGTTTATAAAAAGTGTTTTAGTGCCCAAGCAGTTTCATGTTATCGACGCAAACCAAATCACGTTCTTTTTCAAAATTATCAAAGTTATCTTAACAAAAACATTTAGCATCCACAATTTGCATGCATACCTATGTTGTTCCCGGTCTGCTTAAGATCTATATCTNCAAATTTTAAAAAAATTAAAAAATGTGAGGTTGAGGACCTTGTTGAATTGACATGGCCCATCTCACTTTCTACAGGCCTTTAAGCAGGCACACAATGCACCAGAATTCATAAGTTTTTACATAATTGTCACATCTTTTATTTCTAGTATAAAGGTCTTAAAAGTACAACTAAAATATTGCCTGAGTAAATACATGCATATATTTTCCGTAGGCCTAGTACAATTTTGTTACCACTACACACACAATCTATGAAATTTAATTATAACATGGGCCTAATCAATGTGAAGAGAATAGAAGGTAGCACCAGATGGAGGTACAAAAATATGAATGGATAAGCGTGTGACATCACTCAGGCCACATTAGGTACATACACAAAGCTATATAGAAGACAAACTAAGCTGTTAAAAATCAGGTCACATTTTGGAATTTTAAATAATAAATAAACCTTTGAAATCAACATCAATGTCTAAATAACGTCATTACGCTACTTGTTTGAAAAAAATATATGTGGCTGTCTTTGTATTAAAATAAAACAGTTTTGTAAAGCGTTGCATAAGCAACAACATAATCAAATTACTCTAAGTGGTGCTATCTTTCTATACTTTTTACAGTGGGCCAAATAATATATTAATTAGGTTGTCATATACTTACTAAATTCAATTTGGAACAACATTGTTGAGCATTCAAATAATCACACTCCAAGTCTGATAGTGTGATCACCTGAGAGAAATATTAAGAAAAATATACATAGCATATACACAAAGAATAACCAAACATGGAAGTATCAAATATTTAAATGTTTGGCAAATATCAATATTTTGTAAAGTGTATAACCCGAATGAGTAGTAAGACGCGGTGCTAAAAAAAATCGTGTAAATTTAAAATAAATAAAATATGAATGGGGACGGATGATGCGTGGTATTCCCAAAGGCTAGATTATGATATGAAATTACTTATCGAGTTATGTCATAGTGGACAAAGTGAAAGTGAGAAGGGGAACAGGAAGACAAAGGATTTCTATACTAGGTCAATATTTTAATGTGTGATTTTATAGGGATTGATATTAAATATGTATATTATGAAAAGTGCAAAGAGGTTACAGTTAGAGTAGCCTACCTAACCAATTCTTACAGACGATTTATATGTTTAGGGTTACATACATTCTATAAGGTATAGCAGGCTTATCGAAACGAATATGCTGTATTTAATGATTAATCAACTTTACCCTTCAAAACTTTTTAAAGGATACAAAATAAACCAACAGGAACAGAACCGCTCCCGTGTCTAACAAAGAGAAAGCGAACAAGACCGGGTCGGACATAAACATTGTACTTAAAATAAGAGGACAAATGACACTTATTAATATAATAGAGGAAGCAAATTTATCTTTTAATGAAACCTATTGTGAGCAAGAATATCCGGATCACATCACTAGTAAAGCTTCTTTTTCACTCAGAAGCCATATTTATACACTCCAAGTATACCAACATAGGGTTTTAAATAAACTATATTAAAATTTCTAACAGTAAAATAAATTTCCTAAAATAATGTATCATATAAATAGGTAATAGCTCAATGTTTATTTCATTTTTCTTCAAAATGAGTTCTAATGTTATCTTTTTGTTGTTGTTGTGGGATTGACACTTCAGAATTTGAAATAAATGAGTAAATTTAGGTGTAAATCATAATATGCAATTTTTTTTACAAATATCATATTAAAAATGAATGTGTGTAGTAGATAAACATATTCAACAAATAATTTTTAAATGCATTTACATTCCACATACAAAAAAAAAGAGTGTTTAGTATTTGAAAGCATTAATTTACTATGAGCACTTTTTATGTCGAATGGAAGTGCATTAAATTATTTTATGGCATATCTGAACAGTGTCACACAGTTCAATTTTCAAAGTTACTAGATCTAATTTTACGTATTCATATGACAAGTCATTTCTTAGAACTTGCTTGAGCACTGGACAACAATGCAAGGCCGCAGCCGGGGGAGGGAGATTCAAAACCCCGCGAAATTTTATGAACAAAATAGATATTGCTTTATTTATGGTTCAAACAATATCAAAATTAAAATACAAATTAGGGGGCTTTGCTACCATAAAAAGCACTTAGAGGTGTTAAATATTTTGAAATTTTCCTAGCCCTCGGCATTTCGGGGGTTGTTTTACCATAAAAAAAAATTTCACAGAGCTTCAAAAAGTGTTTAATAATTAGAAATTTTTCAAGCCTTTAGCAGCTAGGCGGTTATTTAGCCATGAATAAAACCACTTCAGAGAGCCTCTAGAACTGTTAATCACTTAGAATTTTTTCTAGCTTCCAACAAATCCCCCCTGAAATTATTGGCTGGCTACGGCCTTGAATGACAGCATTTTCATTTGACATCACTGTAGTGGTGACAGGTGGGCATCGTTTTTTAAAATGTTTAGCACCCCATTTTCACCCACTATTAAAGTTCTTTAACAGCGCATCTCACCACCCGTTCGGGTTATACACCTATGTACTAATTACATTACTGGGTTAAGGATTATACGTGTTTAATTGTGAGGAAGTGCACCCACATTAGCATGGATGGAAAGTGGCAAGCCATTTAGGAAAAACCCACCCTCATAGCACCCTACCGGGATCAAACCCCGATCTCCCAATCTTTGACAGTCGTGTCTATCAAGAGAGTAGTGCGCTTCGTTAAACCATGCGGCCACCAAATGGGTCAGGGTATTTTTAATAATGTATTTTTGTATTTCTCCTGAAGATCTGTACTAGCAGCTTAAGACGATTGGCCCTTTTCATTTGGCATGTAAATGCAGAGCCATGGAAACAAATGGTTATCTTTAAGTATTTTTATTGTTCTGCAATTTTCTTTTCAGAAACGGTTTGTTCAAGAATATAAGCATATTGATTAAGTTATACTATTTGTATATACACCTGCTCTATAATTTTAAGTTATTAAATATTGATAAAATTGACAATTTTCAATAGACAACTGCCGGTTTCATAACGAAAAATAAGAAAATGTAACAATTAATAAACACTTAATACATTATCTTAGAAGAGGTGTTGAAAGTGTTACCTACTATAAAAATTTCACTCATTTTCGAGAAAACTGATATTTCCGCAAGATCTGTCCGGTAGCTAGCACCATCTATGGTTTCCGTGATCCATCTGTTCTTGTTAGCGCGAAGAATACTTTGGTTGATTGTGAAGCCACGCCATTCCTTTCACCCTGCCGCTCATCATCCCACAAAATAGGTTTAAGACTTGCACTCAACAGGGCCAAGGTGTAATGGTGTATATTAATTAGGAAATGGATTCTGGAGCGAGATTCAAATCTTGATTTCCCCTTAATCGGCGGACCAGTCTACTGTGTGTGTGATGACTTAGCCTATTTGACCAATGAAGAGGGTCACATGCTGTTAACAACAAAGTAATGTTCTTGATTCTCATTAGCAAAATGAATTGTTTTAAGATACGTTTTTTTTTATAATTATTTGAAAAGCCGAGACCTACTTCACACAATGTCAAGGGACAAAAATTTTAAATTTGCAGTTTCTGAAGAATATAAACGTTTCTCCTGCAGTGGCATGCTGTTTCCTTCCAGTATGTCTGTCTGTCACTGCTCCCAATGTCCTCCACCCAATTTACGCTCATTAGAAGCTATTTAACAAGTGTTAATTTTCATACTTATTCCAATAAGTATGACAAAACCTACAATTTCTAAGAAACTTGACTCTTTCAGCAGAAAATTAATACCTTATGCAAAATAGGCACGGAGGTGCTTCTTCATAAAAGAGACACAAATCAACACAATAGGTAATTATAGGCAATACAAAATTAACCTATTGTACTCATAAGATGAATCACAAATTTATCTCAAGTGCCTTTGTTTTACAATCAAGGAAAAGGAAAGTTCTGGTCCTTATTTATAATCACACCTTAACCCACAAATTTTATTTTGAAGCAATTTTCTTCAAAAAGGGACTCAGATGACCAAATATTCCTTGCCGTCATTTGTTGGAGGGATTTCACCATAAGCAACATGAGCTGAAGCTTCTAGTCCATTTGGAATTTTGGGGCTCTGTATTGGATAATTGAATTGTGAGGTTATTTTTTTAAATTGACTTCTAAATTTATATTTAGCCTAGTGATCAATAAAAAACCAACTTTATTAGCCTTTTTGATTATAATGTCGATTTAAAAATAAAGTAGCTGGGTCCACCTTTCTGTTAATATTAATTAATCTTTTAACTAGGATTGAAAAAAGTATTTGATGTTTCACCTTTTGAGATTAGTGCTATTGATAACATTCTTTATACTCCAACTAAAATGTGTCTGAAATGAATATCAGCATTTTTTGAAATATTTTATATTTTTGAATTGGATTAAATTTGGAAACTCAAAGAGTAAAATATTAAACACAAATTTAATTTGAAACATTATAAGCCCAACTAAATTTGATTCAGATTTGAACCTAAACATAGCATAAGATTCGATCCAATAAAATTGGCTAGTATGAGATTCAATGTGGATTTGACTCTAAACCTTTTAGGCATGCTCTGTGGTCTAGTGATCAGAGTTTCTAGCTACAGATATAGAGGTCCTGTGTTTGATCCCCAGCGCTTTTAAAATTTATTTGTGAAGGACTGGGTGTGAAACAGGATCAAACTCTGCCTTAAGAAGACAAATTAGGAGCTACTTGAATTAAGTAGCAACTTCAATATATAAAACTGATTAACACACGAAGGGCTCGTTGTGCTGACTATAAGATTCACTATCCTCGCTAATGGTGGCAGCCCTTTGTATAGCTTGCTTGCGGGCTCGCACCATGAAGGATTTTCCTTGATGCTACAGTTTTTATTTTTACAAAAGACAATAGAAAAAATTCCATCCTATCTTACAATATGAAAAGATATGTCTCTCATGCAAAAATAAAATAAATGATAGGTCATCGACTTTAATGAATACAATTTTATTTGTAATTTTTTTGAAGGTTTATTAACATTTTGGAGTGAATGAATGTTACATATATGAAATGCATAAGTTGATAATCTTTCAACCATTTATTAATAAACTTTGTCTAACGAAGATGTCAAATTGAAATCAGTTCCACATCAAAGACACCAAAAACAAGGTTTTACTTAACAAGAAATGCATGGTTTTACAAACCACAATATACTCTTTCATTGATGAATGCAAGAGGAACCATACATTCTTTAACGGTATATTAATTAAGATTATAAACAGCTCAATTTGTATGCACTTGATCAAACATCTTTTAAAATATTAAGTACAATAACTCTTTCACACTTTTCTAATCATAAGCTGATCATGGTTTGAAACACAAATATTATAAAAACAGTTAAGTACATATAGTAATTATATAGGAATGTTACTTTTTGGAGATTGATCCTCTAATTGAAATACTTTGCTAAGCAAATCTGATATAGGCCTAGTTCACTCTCTCACAATCTATGTTGTGAAATTCCCCTCAAAGAGCTATAACTTCCATAAAATGGATTAAATAGCTAAGCTATTATGTTTGTTAACTACAGTTATAGCCACATCTAAATACCCTATTCTTTAAATTGAAAAATGACCGATGGAAACAAGAATAAAACTCCGGAACTTTGGCAAAGAACACCAATGCTCTGACCACTGAGCTATTGTACCAGATGATTTCCGCTCGTCCATCACGGACTCTGCCTTAAAATATGAGTGGAGAAGGACTCTTAGCACAGAACAATTCCTGGATAGCTCAGTGGTTAGAGAAATGGTTTACTAGGCCAAAGGTCTCGGGTTCGATTCTTGAGTTCTGGTGGCATTTTTCAATTTAAAGACTAGTCTGGAAAACGCTTTAATTTTAAACCAAAGAAAATACACAAATAACTTCCAGGCAGAAGAGCACCCCTAAATATATTAATTTCAGATATTTATATAATGTAAATTAGGAATAATGAAACAAGGGCAAAATATTTAGTTACTTAATGTAAAATAATGCAAAAATAAATGGAATCTTTACAAATCATTACTGTAAAGTTTAGATATCACAAGACAAATCATAAACTGAACTCTAAAACTTATTTGTAAACTATCTTCAGTCTTTTTGATTACAAATGCTTTGGTCAACTTTCACTGTAAAACAATTTATAGAAAATAGAGACCTGGAAAGTTTATATAAAAAATCAAATACTGATAAAAACAAAATCTTCCAAAGTACAATATTTTTTTTTGTAGAAAAATAAATCTATATAAAAAGTGTCACATCTTTCAATTTCAGTAGATCTGAAAATATTTTATAATACTTTTAAGAACATGGAAAACACAATTGTGTGGTATAGTATCTTATGAATGTAACTAATGGTTTCATAGCTAGTACACTTATAAATTCATGACTAAGAGACAATAGCATCAAGACAATGGACGGACACAAAATAAAAAAAAGAGCGAAAAGGGTTTATTTTAAGATATTAATTTTTAAAAGAAATATGATGCAGCGGCAACCAACACCAGACCGATAACAAGCCCCATGGAAGTTGTGGGAGCGACTCGCGGGGTAGATGAACTTAACTGATCCATGATACTCTCTGGCAGATCCAAGTATACTCTATTCTTCCCAACAATATCTATCAGTTTCTTCAATTGAGTGATGTTGATCGCTTCCACCTCAGACAGCCATATTGTCAGGGTGGTGTCATTTATCCTCGACATATTCAAGAGGTCAGGGAGTGTGTCTATAGACTGTGCTGCCAGAATCGCCTGGACGGGGAATGTCACCGGCTGAGTAATGTTGTTGCGGGCGAGAGCCTCTTTCATAGAGGTGATATGTTCCGGTTCATATCGACCGGAGGTAATGTTTGGTGCTCCGTAGCGCACCTTCCAGCCTGGGGAAAGGGTGGCTAGAGGGAAGTCTTGAGCGCACATAGAGAGAAACTTGTCGGCGTCGACTGGTTGTGCGGTGCTGTTTACAGGACCAGAAAGAATGTCTGCATTCAGCCAAACAGGGAATGTCAGCTGCAAGCAAAAAGGAAACATGTATCACCTAATAGTTTTTTACAGTAATTCAAAATATTATTTTGTCACGGATATTTACGTAATCTTAAGAGCACATTTGTGAACTAATAATAATGGCATATCTAGGATACATCAATCTGTGGCCCAGTTTGCGGAGAGATTAGCCGATTATAATGCGCCGTTGCCCAGGGGGGGTCTCAAATTTATTACTCTTACATCATTTTCATGGAGGCTCTTTCCATGTCCCAATGAAGTGAGGGGGTGATAGTAGTGAATATAACAGAGTAAAGCCAATGAAAATCTTAACCCAACTTAAACTTAATTAGATAAGCCACAGTGACCATGGAAATTATTCGCCTTTCGAGAAAAATCCCACGGTACCAGCTGGGAATCAATCGAACCTGGGACCTTTAGGTCAGCAGCCAAAGACTCTGACCACTGTACCAAATACCAACTAATGGTTGTAGTTTCTTTTATCTGCGATGAAAACGGGTCACGCAATCAAGTCGCCTAGTGTGCCCTAAGCTGGAAAGGGTTGCATTGAGAGGGGATAGCTATTACTTCTGAAGCAGATATTTGTAATCAATATTATAGTTAGCAGAATGCAAGAGTTAAGTTGTTAGGGCTTTTCAATGCCTTTTACATATTTTGTAAAGTGTGTGTATGATTTAGTCATGTGGAATTATCACAAGTTTTGAGGGATCCACATGTTTACTCAAGACAAGCCTAAACAAACTTTATAAATCAAGCATTTTAAGAAATGTCAATAGAATTAAAGATAATCCACTAAATCCATTGCTGATAAATTGATCTAAAATCAAATTTAGAGGCTTTAGCCAAAGCACTCAGATAAGCAAAGTGCTGATAAAGAGATATTTCACACTTTCATATAAAAACACACTTAAGACTGATGTTTGTAATCATTAATGACAAACCAAAAATGTCTGATTAAAATCTCTATTGAAATCGATTTTTTATGGCACAATTTGAGTGAAGGGTACTTTATGAAAGATAAACACAGAAACCGGAAAAGTAGATACTAATTAAGTCCCTCCAAACTTTTCATAAAGATTAATTAAAAATTAAAATAAATAAATCTCAAAGTGATTTTTCAGCATCACATTTTAATAGCCATTCAGGTTGAACGCTTATGTACTAATTACACTAATGGTTTAGGGATGAGGAAGGTTGAATTTTGAGGAAGTGTACCAGCTTTTGTGTATGGGGGAAAAGATGGGGGGGGGAGGGTTGAGAGGGAAAGAAAAGAGTGGAAAACCATTCAGGAAAAACCATCCTCAGTACACTTGACTGGGATCAAACCACGATCTCCCTTTCATCGGCAGTCCAGTCTACTGTAAGAGTAGCGCGTTGGACCATGAGGACAATGAAGTGGGTATTAGGTCATTGTTTCGGTGACTAAACATACATTATCTTTGTGATTCTGCAGAATCTTAAGTGATGGTTCCAAAACTTCGATACTTTTGAAGTCTAGTTTCACTCCACAAGAATTGGCAGTAATAGCATTGGACAAGAAGTCTTCTAAAGACAGTTCTGACGTCGTTGAAGGAGGGTGCGCCATGATAGGTATCTCCTCGGTGGAACCTATTTTGTTTCCCAAGACTACGTCTGCTTCCAACATCATCAGTTTGTCTGTAAATAAAAATAAACTGTTCAAATATATAGCAATTAACTGTGTCATTAAATACATAGTGAAGTAATGTTTTCTGCATTCTTCACCCAATAAAAGTGAAATTTAGATCAATAAAATATTATTTAATTTAAAATGGTTATTTAAAATTTTTGTTGTGATTTTTAAAAATACAATAAGACTGTTTCATTGGTCTTAATTCCAACGGTTCAAAAGTAGAATACAAAATACGACATCACGATTCAACGTCTGGTTCGAGTTGAATTACTTCCAGGCTACAATCATGTACTGTAATGAAAATTACTCTAGTCGGATAGGGATGAGGAAGGAGAATGGGAAACGGTTTTAGGGAAAACCACCCTCAGTAGACCTGTTCGATATTCGAACCTCGATCTCCCCATCTTCAGTAGGCTAGTGTAACACCAGAGTGATGCCTAAGACCACGAGTCGGCAACCTAATGGGCCTCGATTGACTAGTAAACAAACAAAAATAAAAGGTCCCACTATCACCCTTCATTTTTCCATTCTAATGTTGCTTTAATTTTTTGTTCAAACAACTTATTAATCGCGATCGACCAGTTTCCGACCCTTGCTTTAGATAATGTAGTCATTGAAGCGGGTTATTATTTATCTAAATTAGGCGTTACTCGTGGAGTGAGAAGGAATATTAAACCCTAATAATAACAGACATATGCACATAGAAATGAAGAGAGAAACCAACATCTAACCTGCCTGGAATAAGGCAAGATAAACTCAAATGAAACTCTTAATCAAATATTTATGTGAAGATGATAATAATAATAATAGTGTAACAATTTAATTTCAACCATCAACCAAATGTTTCTGGTGTGGTCCCAATTTTACAAATAACTATTTCAGGGTAGCTATGAAAATTTATTATAAAATTCCTTGACTTTGTACAGACAACATTAAAAAAAATCCTTACTCAAACGTTTTACAATAGATGGCATACTTTTGTCGGTGCAGCAATGAACTTTCGAGTTCCTAGTGCCATAGAGTTAGATAACCTTTTTAGTCTTTTCCTGCCGAATGTCAATTTTTTTTTCATTTATTAATCACACATTTTCGAAAACAATCCTAGCAGTTACTTAACATCAACCTTCTTATAAGTTATTTTTTCCGTATTTAATGTTTTAGGTATATTTTATTTGTGGCACTGTATGATTGTGTTATAAATAAAACACACTGCACAACCACTTTATGTTACAACTGCCATAGCTAGGAAATGCATTTAGTTAAAATTGAGAAACAAAATCCTACACATTAAATGTTTAAATGTTTAGGTGCAGAATTTGTCAATTACAATTGAAACAGACTATCCAATCTAAACAGGAGCAACAGGTGGTCAGATAACTGAAATGCCAGATAACAGGAGAAGAGGGTGAAGGGATGGACTATGTAGATGGGACTGGAGTGAAAAAAAATACGAATTAAACAGAAGTGCATAATAGGTTTATTAGTCCTACAGTACAAACAATACACAATACAATAAATTAGAGAAATATTTTATTCATTTAAATAATAACAATGGATTTTAAACCTACTAAATACAACTTGTATTACGTCAGATAAAAGAGAGTGGAATAAAATGGAATGTTTGATAACTGAAGATCAAATACTAAGGACTCTTACAGTGTTTAAAATGCCTTACTTTTCCTACTTTCAATTAAATTCCCCGACATTTCCCTGTCTGATAGCCAAAATGTATTTAAAAAAAAAATCCCAGTATGATCTAAAGAGTGGATATTAGAAGGGTAACTTTGAGAAAATGTGCCCACAATAGTTTGGAGAGGAGATTGGGAAAAGCACACTAATGCACCTGACCGGAATTTGAGTCCCAGCTTCTCCATCACTGGTAAAAGAGTGGATATTAGATGGGTAACTTTGAGAAAATGTGCCCACAATAGTGGCAAAATGGCCATAAACGTGTGGCGAGTTTTAATTTGCCAGCTCTCATAGTAAAATAAACATTTCTTGACGTATACGGTTGTAGTTTGATATTTCCTGCATATCAGGAAACAATTTTTTATGAATGTGTCAATGACACAACACGGCCATCAAATATTACCTTCCACTCCCTTTTCCAACACTATTTAATTTCTGCCTTCAGACCAAAGAATTATCAAATTTCACATTAAATTGTCTCACATTTTCTATTTGGACAGTTTTCATCATTTTCACCCGCAGTAGTTGTAACCGAGTAGTCAAAGTGTACAAGTCTTGAATAAACATGTTCAAACAGTGTACGTTGTTCTAAATGTTCGACTGAGCAACCTAGTTTGCTCAATTGTTGCATGGTCTGGAGAATGTCACTCCTCATTCACCACACCTGGGGCTAATTGGAAAATATTGTTGCCCACCTCTGCGTTAGACCAGCGATATCCAACCTGGGGGTTGTAGCGTTAATCCAAAGGGGTCACAAGTTTTGTGAGGACTATAACCTTGTACCGTATTTACTCTTTTAAGAAAGTTTGAGTATAGCAAAGTTAAAAATCCAAATAGAAACAAAATATTTTGGTTATCTTACTGACTGCATGTTTACCGAAACAGTTAATAATATTCAGGACACATCAAATCAATGATAAAAATTACACGTATTCTCACCAAGGGACTTCTGGCAATCAAGTTTCATATATGGTCGTAAAATGTAACAAGCCTCATTCTTTTGGATATACACTAGTTTTGGCTGCTGCTGTCGAAATCCCTGAAATAATGATTGACAAAGCGTCTAAAGATATAATCCAAAAGATTCTTTTGGCAGATAACACAGTGCGAAGATGGATATCCGACATGCCGCAAGACATACAAGAACGACTGGCCAATGCCTTGAAACTGTCAAAATTTGCAATACAGGTCGACGAAGCCACTGACTCAGTGAAGGATGCCCACCTTATAGCTTATGTTTGGTACATCAATACCAGTCTGTCGAAGAGGACCTATTGTTCTGCAAGTCAATTCTGGGAAGAGCCAGTTTTGAGGGACTTTTCAAGATTCTAGATAATTTTTCGACAGCAAGTGAGATGAAGTGGGAAAATTGTGTTGGAATGTGTAGTGATGGTGGTCCTTCTATGCCTGGAGAAAGTAATAGTTTACAAGCTTCCGTAAAAGGGAAGGCTCCCAACACCATCTGGACTCGCTGTATAATCCACAAGGAGTCACTTGCATCAAAAAACGAGTGTATATAACTAAGTGTTGTTTTTAGTTCCATCATTAAAATAGTCACCTACATTAAGACGAGACCAACTGAATCATATTTGTTTGCTGCTATATGCAAGGGAACAGGGGCTGAACACAGTGCTCTTATACTACTCTGCTGTAGGCTGGCTGTCACGTGGGAAAGTGCTTACAAGGGTGTTTGAACAGCATGATGAAATTAGTCTTTACCTCAAAGACAGTGACCATCCCGAGAGTAAAAATGAGATAAGATTGTTATTATTATTATTATTAGCACCGCGTTTTATTTCCCGTTTGAGTTGTACGCACTTAACGCGCTAATGTGTAATGGTAGGGTGATTGTGAGATGAAATGGAGGACCTACAGTTTAACGTGGAATCCGAACCACGATGGAGGCCTGAAATTCCACACATTCACAAGTTATGATTAATTTAAGTCTTGTTAGAGGTGAAGGAAGGGTGTGGCAATCAGATAAATTTGTGCCCAGACCGAGGTTTGAACCTCGAACCCCTAGCATAGAAGTCAGACACCTTGCGCCTAGACCGCCAGGTCAACCAATAAGAACACTTTCTTGTGCAAACTATCCTATCTTGCCGATACATTTGAAAGACTTCTTATTTTAAACGTGTCAATGCAGGGGTATCTATTGTTTTCTGCTGTGTCTGCCCTTAAAACTAAATATAGGAATCGGCTTAACTTATAGCGGGATCTCAGATTGGCTATTTCTTTCCTAATGCCAAGGTTTGATAAATTATGTGCAGTAATGCAGGTTCAAAAATTCCACTAACTATACAATTTGTTTTTTTAATCGTTTATTAAAAGTGAATGATATATTTGATAATAGTTATATAATCATTTTATATCAATTAAAAATCTAGGATTCAAACGCAAGGGGTCGTGACGCTCTCAGAGGCAAAAATTGGGGTCACACTCCGAAACAGGTTGGAAACCACTGCGTTGGAGCAAGAGAGCTCAGATACGAAGACAGCTTAAATTAAGTGGTCTTCAAAGTAGGGGTCGCAACTCAGTTTAAGAGCACAGCATGTTTCGGGTAAAGGGTCACAATGCTTGTTGAAGCTATAGCTTTATGTATACTTTTTAGGTGTGTGACGACGCTGCTGCTACTATGCCTTCCTAAAAATTCACTGGGCTTCTTTTTTAGCACCACTTCTTACTACCTGGTCAGGTTGTACTTATATGTACTAATTACATTACCTAATTAATTAGGGATGAGGAAGGGTGAATATAGAGTAAGTGTGCCTGCATTTGTGTGGAAAATAATTTAAGGAAAACCACCCTAAGTACACCCGACCAGGATATGAACCCCAATCGCCCTGTCATCAGCAGTTTAGTCTATTGCAAGAGTAGCTAATTGACCATGTGGCAACCGAAGCAGGTTTGAGAGTCTTATCAGTCACATTCATATGATCATTATATAAGCGATTTATAACATTAAACCAAGCATCAGCGGACATGTGGGCTTAACATCACGCTTGTTTGGTTTGTCGGTGATGAGGTCAGGATTAAAATTCAAACCAAGAGTTTTGGGAAATGATGGGAAAGGCAGCCAGAGGAAGGGGTGATTTTTTCTAAGCGGTTTCCCCTTCTCCCTCCATGCAAATTATGGTACATTTCCTCTGAAAACTAGGATATGAATGCTTGTTGGTTATCATAGGGTCACGATGGTCTCAAAGACAAAAATTGGGATCAAACCCCGCAAAAGATTGAAAACCAATGGCTTGAATGTTTATCCTAAAATTTAATAAGCATAGCCTAGTTAAAATAACTTTTTTTTTTGTCATTAGTTTAGATCTATGTCTTAATATTTCTGTACCTGCAAGTGCCTTTTTGAATAATTCCTTATTATTAACAGCATGAGCCCAGGTCACTTTGGTTAGATCCCCCTTAATACCAGGGAAATATTCTTGGACATTCGGCATTATGCGGTTGGCCTCTGCGTTCATCATAACTGAAACAAATATATAATCAGTAATGTGCACACACAATAATTAAAGGTGTTAATGAATATAATATGTTGAAAAAAACTAATAAGTAGGTTTTGAGAAAATATAAAGTAAGTTTGTTACTGTGTAAAGGAAGCATTAATGATTGTTTTATTGAAAATTGTTTTAGTTTTTAAGCAATCAGAAGTTTTATTGTCTAATTTTTTACTATTTTCAACTAATATTAATTTTGTTACTATGTTTGCTTTAAATACTATTCAATTTGTTTCATTTTACAGATGATATAAAATTAAATGTAATAAAAATCCTAATAAATGTTTCTACTACCGTCAGAACCTCACTACCTTAATGAAGTTAAGAGGCAGTTATGGTACTAAAACTTAGCTTTGGGTTAAAATTTAAAGAATTAACTCTATAATAGCATTTGCATACTTTTTCCAACAAGATATGAATTCTTTTAGTTGGGCTTATTTATTTAGCTATCCTACTTTAAATGTATTTACAGTGTAACTGTTGTGATTGAATATTTGATTTGAAAATTAACCTAAATATGACTTTAAAAAAAAAATTGGAATTTTAGGGCCTACTACTTATGTGGGTTGTTAAGGCAAGCTAGACCTGACAGGACTGTACCGGTAAATGGTTTCCTCTCATATAAAATTTTACCTTTAAAATTGATAAACATATTAAATTAATTCACTAATAATTTTGTATGTGGTGAGGGAACAATTTATAAGCCTTCGGGGAGGGTACACCAAATATAGCTAATTTAAGGGACTCATTTTTATTTCTAAACAAACTATTACTATACTTTATATTATATTTTACATCTAGTGAAAAAAAGATTGCACATCGACTAGAATTTTTTTTAGCAAACCTCAATCACATGGTATTTGTAAGCAATATTCTTTTTCATCATCAACTATTTCCAGCCTGTGGCCAAGCCAGTTTAGTAAAATGCCTCCATCTCCCTCAATCCGTCCACCATTCTTCCTCCTTTAATTTCTTTCATTATTCTCCTCTCACTTGTAGACTTTGTTATCTGCTCTTCCCATCTCTTTATTGGCCTCCCTAGTAGTTTTTTCCTAAATACTTCACCTCCATCACTCTCTTTGGCATCCTCTCCTTCTCCGTCCTCATTACATTCTCATACCATCTCAGTCTTGCTTGCTCTACTATCTCATGTACCCCTGTACTCCCACTCTTTCCCTAATTACTTCAGTCATAATCCTGTTAGTTTTAATTGTATAGTATATTTGGGTGTCTAGTAATAGCAATTAAATATATAAATAAATAAATGTAATAAATAAAAAGTGTCTTGAATACAAGTGATAGTTTCTATCCTATGGTTTATTTGGTGACAAAATCCAAGAAAATGGGTAGTTTTAAACAGTTTATGGTTCATCTATATCAGTCGCACCTGCCTCGGTGGCGTAGTTTGCTAATGCGCTTGTCGTGTTGAGCTCGACTGCTGAGGACGGGAAGATCGAGGTTCGAATCTCGGTCGGGTGAACTGGGGGTGTGCGGGTTCATTTCCTCTAATTCAACCTTCCCAATTCCTAATCCATTAGAGTAATTAGTACTTAAAGCGTATAACCCGAACAGATAGTAATACGCGGTGCTAAATATTATTATTATTACATCAGTCGCACCCACTTGTCGGAAACTCACTCGTAAAGTGCTACTGAAAGATGTGCTTGTATTGTTTTCTGATTAAACAGACTGTATAAAATTAAATGTTGGTAAATTACCATCATCGAAGCAATATTAAAGTTTATAAACTCATGTTAAATAGAATATTATAAAAAATTATTAAATTAATACTCTTACTAAAGAATTTAAAATATAATATCTTTTACCAATAAAACTTAATCAACTTACATTTTCATGAAATGCTATTCTTGACCAAATAACCAAATGTTTTTTAAAAGTTAAATACAGTAGTGCACCTAGTGTTTTCACCAGAAAACTTTGCCAGCCTGGCGGTCAGTAAAATCAGCTGGGTGGCACGCCCATTTTAAAGGTATTGGAAAGAACACTGACCTACCTATATTTATTTATGAATGGCTGAACATAAGTTAATACAACCACATAAACATTTCCGACAAATAATTCTGATAATTCTGACATGCAACTGCATTTGTCGACAGACAATATTAGGCCTACGATAACAAGTCAGACACATGGCTAAGATTTGTTATAGACGAGCCATTAATAGAACCGAACTGACATGTCTTTTTTTCATGGTTTTATAGTACCGGTATTACTCACTTTTATAATCAAGAAGGATTGTTTTTAAACGCTAAGGTTTATTAAAACAGCAACACCTCTTTTAAATTGGAAAATTATGTTCAAAATCTAAGAAATGTAGACCCAGTAATAAGATGTAAAAAATAATGGTTTAGGAATAATAATTTATTGTACTAAAATTTTTAATAAATGGCCACACTATCATTAGTTGTAAAACTTAGACTTTGGTGGTGGATTAAAAAAATAGGTTAATAATTGCAAGTCTGTAAAAACAAGAAAAAGTGTAAAAAGTGAGAAATTATAAAGTACATCAACTAAATAAGCATTTATTATAACAACTAGTGCGTGCTAAGGAAGATTTATATTAACATTTAGTTAAGACGTAAAAGGGGGTAACGTTTGTGTAACTTTCATTCTGTCAACATATTGTTCTTAAATTAACATTTAAGACAATATATGGCTTTTTCAAATTACATTTAGATGAAAAAGTATTACTTAATTTAAAATGTACAATTATTTCCTTTAGAGAAGTCTTAAATAGTTAATTTTTATTTGGTAAACCAACTTATTGACTTCACCTGTTCTAGGCTATAAGCCTACATTTTACTGGAACGTTATTTCAATTAAATATCAGTATTTGAATGTACTTACTTATGCTAAACAATATCGATGCAATATGAGTTCGCCACAAATGCTGCGAGATATGAAGAATTGACATAGCTAGGTCCTATTTTTCTTATGTTTATAAAGTACTGTATTGTAAAAAAATGCAATATGAACTTGTGCTTTAAACAGCTGATTTGTAATTGAACCGACTTTTTGTCAGTTCATCCACCACATTAGGGAAAATAATTATGGTGAGTTAACACCGTATATTTTCGGGTATTTCCGTAAACACTCGTGATTATGACGTCACTTTTCTCTATTATTGATTTTCAACAGGCAAGAATGATACCAAAAATAATGCATTAAATTAATTGGCATGCTCTAAACAACTTTTACTCAAAATATCTGTTTGTATATTTCGTAAACTCGGTACATGTATAATTCATTCGTTTTTGTAATTTTATGTACTCTATAAAAAAATGTGTGTATTCTTAATCACGTTATATCGTGTCAGCTATTGTAAAGTAGATATTATTATAATACATTGTCCAATCTAATTCGTTGAAATGAAACAATTTAAGCAAATTCGATAAATACAATCAACATTTTCATAATTATTATTTTTGTTTAATGTTTGTAGTTTGAACAACAATATCCTTTATCTATTGAAAAAATCTTGAACTTGCTAGTTTTTTATGTATCCTTTTGTTTTGTTTTGTTTTTAAGCACCGCATCTTATTAATTGTTCAGGTTTTACGCATATGTACTGATGATGCCAAATGAGCTTGGTATGAGGTAGGTTGAATTTAGAGGCAGTGTACCCACATTTGCGTGAAGAATGAGAGAGTGGATAACCATCTAGCAAAACCACCCTCAGACCTCAGTGCACCTGAACGGGATTAGAGCCCCGATTTCCCTGTCATCGGAAATCTAGTCTCTTGCGAGAGTGACTCCTTAGAGCATGGGACCACCAAAGCAGGTCAACACTGCTATTAAAAGTATACGATTGAAAATATTACACGTTTAGAAAGTAGTAACCGCTTTGTATACCATCGTTGGTCCTTCCATTTGGATTCGCACTTCTATGTTCATTTATTTGTCCACCTGGGAATGACTCTCCGTAACCGGTCGTAACGATAATCTTTAGAACGTTGAGGTTGATACAACTTCTATGGAGTGCTATGGAACTTACGCATCTTTACTCGTTTTAGCTTCCTTTTCGCACAAACAACTAAAAACTATATAAATACACTTTTTTCATCATAGGTCCTCGGCAATGGCCTAATATTAATTTTCCTGGAAGATGTATCGGTCGTGTTGGACCTGTGGCTTGGCCTCTGCGTTCACCTGGTTTAACGCCATTAGATTAGATGGGGTGGGTTTTTTGTAAAATTTTCCCACCCCTAACCTGTTGATCGCAAATTTCAGCCCGAAAGGGCGCCATTACAATTCTTGTTGTGTTTGTACGTATCCCCATGTCGTGTCCATTTTCGAGAGCCCCTTGGGGCTGGTGTTAATGTCTATCCCTTTATGTTTCTCGTGTTTTTGTTCACGCATTTATGTATATGGTTGAATGTTATAATAAAACAAAACCTATAAAACAAACAACAAACAATGTCGGTCAGTGACTCGTTCTGTCATTGACATGTGCATTAATCGTTTCGGGGCCGTCAATTCGAATTAAATAATAAAATATTATATTTAATAACTACCAATTTTGTTTTTATTTTGTTTTTTTGCTGTTTGCGCGAGAAAGAAGCTATGAAGAGCCAATTTCCAAAATATATTTGAACTAGTTTTTTGATCCCTTACCACTTCCCAAAGTTTAGCCGTTTTAACCCGGGAAATAATAAGCAACGCAGGTTGAATGAGGGATTGACTCACATCCAAATCTTGTCGATTATAATTATCTACGACCCTAATTAACGAGTCTTCACGCGATGTACAACTAGCTATCAGTGTTGTCGAATCAGTCTTTTTTTGTGCTAATTGATCGCGGTTTTGAAATCCGGTCTTCTCTCATGTCAATCGTACATTTCCTGCCATGTCATGCGTGGAGACATTTCG
>CABFOW010007029.1:13220-27092 GCA_902141385.1 Timema californicum | reverse complement strand
ACATTAGCTTAAGTGCGTATAAACCGAACGGGTAGTAAGACGCGGTGCTAATAATAATAATAATAATAATAATAATAATAATGTTTACGTGTAAAAGGAATGTTTTATTTCTAAGGCATTACAGACAATTTGTGAATTATAAAACTAGCTTTTTTTTGTAATTCCTAAAAATTTACTTTTTTAAAATAAAAAATTAATATTGATGACAAATCTATTAATTTAAATAATATAAAAATACTTTTTTTGTATAAATTTGGCAAGGGTAGATTTTAAATATAATTTGTAAATTGCATAGAAAAACATTATTTTAATAGTGATAGAAAAAATTGATATTAAAACAAAATAATATTTATTTACATTCAACATGAAATAATTAGTTTGACAACATTTGTATACATCTCAGATGTTTCACCAAGATAAACACTGTCATAAAATATTACATAATTATGTAATTACTTATTATATGTGAAAATATTTATATTTATTTGTGTGTTTTGGATTTTATTTGACCTTATGAAGATGTAATTACAAAAAAAAGTATCATATGGTAATGTACAGTATTATGTGTATTTAAAAAACATATAACTTTATTTTAATATATTTTGTCCTATATTGATGTAATAATAAATATAATATTAATAAATGGCACTTTTTAAGGTGTTAGTTTAAGTTTTAAATGTTTTATTTTAGCTAATATATTATTTAAAAAAATACTTTCACTATTGTAAACACCTATTAAAAATCTAAATTATTTTATACACGTATCTTTTCTGGTAGAAAAATGTAATTTTATTTTATGTGATCTTAATAATGCGTATTACATTAATTCGTTTTCAATTTGACTATTTCACCAGGCAAACATATTATATGCTCACTTCATAATAATTTTTAAACTATATTATTTATGGTGGGTGCAATTTTTATCACCAACTAGATGAAAATGTTGGGGAATTAAAAGAATATTTGATCATTAATTAATCTTCTATGGATGAATGTACAATGTTTTGGTAACATTTAGTCTGAAAGTTAAGAATCAGAATTTTTTTTAAATTTCAGCTTCAATTAATTTACCTTTATATATAAAAATAGCCCAAACTGATGATAGCAACTAAAAAAAACACAAAAAAATCGACCACCTAAGACAATAGGTTTCATTTTTCAAATAAAAATATCTCTTTAAATTTCCTCAAATTTATTCCCTGGAAGTGTATATATCTCCGTATTTTAAAATCTAACATTAAATAGCTTAGCTCTAGTATTATTTATAGTTATTTTAAGTAATTTTTGTTGTCTAACAGAAAATTTAAGTAATTAAAATTATTGTATACAAGTAATCAATGTAACTAAATATATTTATATTTTATTAGTACTATTTAGTGTCATAAAAGTTAAGGCTAGCCCGAATATTTTACTTTGATAATCTAGTATGATTTTAATTAAGATAAATAAACACATAGAGAGCTTGAAATAAGACAACCTTAATCTCTAAAAAGATTTTTTAAAATGTTTTATACACTATGATCAAGAAAATTTTAATATCTAGATTGTAGCTAAAATTATCACCTTAGAATTGAGAAGAATTCATAGTAAAAATACAGTTAGAATAAAATATAATATTTCTTCATATTATGTGTACTTTTAGCCTAGTCTATATCAATAAAATACTCATTTTTAAATGTATTTTCAAACTAGTTTATTTAATTTACTGATTAAAAATATTTTATTGGCAGTGTTTCAAATGAGTTTCCAAATCTAAGAGTATTCTTGGAAATGTACTTTTAATATGAGCATTGGGTGAAATAATAGGTTTTGGGGATGAGGGTTATCCCATTGTAGCTTCTTCTAACTACCTTTTTAATTTTAGCTTAGTTACTAATTAGCTAATACTAATTAACTAAACTACATTATGAGGAGAGAAAAAATGTACACCCTTTGTAAGCTGCAAAGATTAAACACTATTTAATTATCAGACTGAGACATTACATAGAAATATATATTTTAGTTTGAAGCTTCTGTGAACTCAATGAGAGGACTATTAAACATATTAATCTGTCCCATTTGACTCATTCATTCAAACCCCCATCTAACTGTTATCACACCGCCCAACATTCTGCTTTAACAGCCACCCCGACAAGTATCAAGTATTTATGGAGGCCACCTTACCATTCCTGCCAAATAATGTTTCCATTGGTACAAACATGACAACATAAAATTGTGAACTATTCCGCGATTGGTTTCTACATCTTCACAATATTTTATATGAATCACTATAACATTTAAATATATCTACTTCATTTTAGTACTAAAAGATGTATCCTATTAATTTAGTTGTAAAAAATTAAACCTAAACACATCCATTTTTTCATTTGTTTTTAAGTTTTTCATAAAACCTCGATTTATTTCAAAAACTACGTTCTTCTATTTAAATTAAACTTTATGTAACACTTTAAAGCTCCATAACTATGTTATATTTACAAATTATAGTAACACTTACAAGCTCCATAACTATGTTATATTTACAAACTATAACATATAGGAACTATTTAACTCTTTCACTCATTTTAAAACGAGCTATAACTGTTTAAAGTACATCATTGCAACAAATCAGAGCAACGGATTAAGGTGACTTCCATGGTAACGCAATCATCGAGGCAGCATTTATTTATGTTAAAAAAAAAGAGAGTCAAATGACAGTAAATCATATTCACAACATTATGAGCAAATAAAAAAAGAGCACAAATAAAAAAACGACAAAACAAAATTGTAAATATATCTCGTAACCTTGACTAAAAAAAACTAAGATTGTTTTCTAATTGCTTCTGGTATTACACACATGAAGTTATTGGATAGCGTATCCTGGTTGAAGTAATTCGTCAACTTCTGGTAGCTTTTTGTTTAACCTTACAATAATAATGTAGACGTAGTCAACGAAGATTCAATCCAATTTATAATCAATTAAACATATATTTATGGTTTTCTATTAATCTAATAGCTTACTAGTCAAAAATGGTACATAAATATAAGATATTGTTGGAAATATTTTCTAATATTACTTTTTGATCAATACGCTGTATATTATGAAATTAGTCTTTAAAGTTCGTATATGTTTTTATTGTGTAGCAATATCTGTTTTATTTAAAAAGGTTATTTTAATGCATATTTTGAAACAGTTTCATTCTTCTTCTAAAGAAGCAATCTAGTTCCAATCGGGATTCAAACTTCCTCCTTTACATTATCCAACCAGGACTTTGAATCATATTAATTAAACACACAGCACAAAAAATAATAAGAGTATAAAAAAACAACGGTAACGAATCGTGCGGGACTATGACGTCTTCATAAAGAAAGGAACTTGACGAGAGCATCGTAGATGAGTCTTGGATTGATCGTCCCATCGGCCGTGTATCTGACACCTCTGAGACTCCCGTCGTCGTGGCTTACGACGCCGTATTCCCCGACGATGAAACCATCCGGCGTCCTCTCCTCCACCCGGTATTTCCTAAAGTTTCTTCCTTCTACGACGTAGCCAAACTTGTGGTTAGGATCTTGAGCCTGCTGCGTGTCAAAGACGCTCAATGCGCTGTCAACCTGGGACGAACCCTGACTTTGGGTTTGAGGGGTGACGCTGGGAGGGGTCTGAACCCCGTGTACGCGCCCGTTACTCATAACGCTAACGGATTCATCAACTTCGTAGTTCTGTTCCGGCATCCCGTAAATTCCTTCCCGGTTCCCGTACCTGTTTTCTGGAGGACTGTAGCTAATTTCTGGCGTTCCGAAACTCTGCTCTGGCTGTTCGTAGCTCTTTTCGACCGGTTCTTGGTGGATAGGTCCTTGTTCCGCTTGAAAGCTCTTCTGAGATCTTACACCATCGCTTCTTACCTCTACCCTTTGGTCTTCTAGTCTTGTGACCCCCGCTGACGGTTGGTAACCATTGAGCCCATCGGTTTCCGAGCTGTAACCCAACTGACCAGAGCTTGGCACGAATTGAGAACCCAAGTTTTGACTTTTTCTGAGGTTATTAGAAAAGCTGCTAGTTCGGCGCTCGTAATGTGGACGGAAGGACGTTACTTGGTCTTGAGAAGTCACTACCATTTGTTGCACCGACTCTGCGACGGAAGAAGACTGAGCCTTGTGAAAGCTTGGAGGTTCACTGTAAAATTGAACTCTACTCCCTGAGGTGGCGGAGGAAATGCTGGTCTGATAACTAACAGGTGATGTTTGAGGGTCCTCCACGTGGACTGTGGAGGAAAAAGTAGCCATGTTTTGCGTTTTTTGGGATGGGATTGATGATATACTTTCTTGGACGGTAACCTCCGACGAAGAAGGTTGAGTCTCTTCCACGCTGAACTCACTTCTCTGAACTGAGGTCGCTGGGGGTTGCACTTCTGTCACAAGGGAGGCGGACTCTGGCGCCGACGGAGGAGGTGAAAGAAGGGATACAGAGTCATCAGAGTTTTCAGAGAAGACGTCTATGAAAGTGGTGAAGATATCCTTTCCATGGGCAACTCTTCCGCGTTTCTTGACGATAGGTATGACTGCCGGGACTTGCTTCACTGATGACGATACACTCACCGAAATGACTTGACGCGTCCGATTATTCAAACTGTTCTTGAAATCTTCATCGATGGTTGATTCCACTTTAGACTCTATTTGAGGGGCGTCAGAAGAGACGTCAAATGTTATGGACTGATTTCTGTCATCTGAGTTTGCTTCAGATGTTGTTTTATTTTCAACGTCTGTTTTGGGTGGGTTCCTTTGGATGTTTGTGTCGTCACCCGAACGTAATGGATCAACAAAATCAGGGTTCATGAGTAGGTCACTGGATGATATAGGTGCGTGATGGCTGGAAGTGACTATTTCTCTAAAGTTGTCTATGATGGGGAGATCTGACGAATGAATCAGCTCAGATTCTTTACCCGGACCAGACTCTGTGACTGCTATTAACGTTTCCAAATCCGTAGTCGTTGCCACGACATTCTGCTTTGACGGTATTCTCCCAATTCGCGTGTCCGTGGCGTACTCGGAACCTTCGTCTCTGTTCCTAGAGCTGACGCTGTTAGTGCCATGATCGTCTTCCAAGACAGACACGGACGTCTTTACGATGTCCGAGAAAAGGTCGATGACGTCTTCGCTTGAAAGCGTGTCGTCTTCGACGGGAGGTGTGCTGGAGATATCGTCGGAGGTCTCGCTGACGGAGTCTTGGTTCTCCTGAGAGTTCTCGACGTCGAGCACGAAGGTTGGTATCTCGTTCCCACCTCGGCCACCGCGGGGGGCCGTCCTCTCCCCGAAACCACCCGGGTCCGTCGGGGACTCGTTGAAGACTTCCTCGCTGGTACCATAGTGGTCCTCGGGGAGACTGTTGGACTTCCCTTTGCGGGAGGAGGAGGACGATGATGATGACGAGGAGGAAGATGAAGACCCTATAAACACGGATAGGAAGTCACTCCCGGAGATGAGGTCATCTCTGTGATGGGCTGACTTGGCGAGGGCTGTCCTGGCTAAGGGGAAGCCCAGGGTGGGGCGCAGTAGGAGACAACATATCACCTGGAAGGGGAAAAACAAAAGAAACACGGAACTATTAGTCATGGGTCGCATTTAGCCAACATTTAATGAGATTTTTATGTTAAACATGTGGTCACATTATAAAGGAAAATAAGAATATTAAATGTCGTTTTATGCGTTGTTATTTTTTCCATGGGACATACCAGTATTTCAGTCTTAAAATGAACTAAAATACAGGGTGATCTAAAAGTAGTGCAATATTCTCTATAATGGCAAACAACCTTCGTAATGCTTCACCCCGACTCCATCGAAGAGGCTTTTTTTTAATCACACATCATGTATACCTTTAAAAAAAATCATACTTTAATAACAATTCGGGATTTATACATACATGCTAATTACGTGAATTGTGTTAGGGATGAGTAAGGTTGTATTTTAGAGAAAGTGTTCCCGAATTTAAGTGGAGGGAGAGTGTAAATTATTTTTGGAAATCCACCCTCAGTACACGTGACCAGGATTCGAACTCCCAATCTCCCCATCATCGATAACACGAACTATTGCGAAAGTAGCGCGTTAAACCTTGCGGCCGCCGAAGTGTGTGTCATAATATCCAACAGGTTTTTATTTTTAAACAATTATTTCAAAAAAACGTAGATAAGCTTATGGTACGTGATAATGTATAAACTAGTTGTGTGTCTTATAAAGCTTACAACTGGAAATACAAATTTATTTGAAAACATTCACTACAGACCTAACCAGTAGCAGCTTTAAGTTTGTACACAAATTAATACCACTTTAATACAAAGAAAATATTCTTGTCTTTTTCCCAAACAAACCTGCTTATAAAGATTTCATTTTGTTACTCTAGAGAAGCAATTTTCAACCCAGAACCTAACTGCAGAAGTTTCTTAAGGAAAGATTTCATCAGCAAAAAAAAAAAAAAAAAATATTATGATTGTATTTAAAAGTTCAAAATTAAAATTATTTTAACTAAGCTAGTTTAAAAAATAATGTTTAGTGTGTATTTAAAAATATGTTCTCCTTCAAAACTTTTTCTTGCTAGGCNAAAAAAAAAAAAATAATAATAATATTATGATTGTATTTAAAAGTTCAAAATTAAAATTATTTTAACTAAGCTAGTTTAAAAAATAATGTTTAGTGTGTATTTAAAAATATGTTCTCCTTCAAAACTTTTTCTTGCTAGGCTTTTTTATCTTCTTCCAAATTCCCATGGCACACCGGTTAATGGAATTTGCTTTAGAGCTTAATACCATAAAACAATGAAAATACCTTCACCGGCAAAAATTGGTAGGCCCTTTCGCTCTCACTCATAGAACGAACGATTAATATATTTCATCTGCGTTGATATTACCTAACAATAGTGTGAGCTTAAGTTTACTTTGCTTAGCGTATAAATATATTAAAGTACAAGTAAAGTAAGGTTTTAATAACGCTTGTAACTGCCGAAAAATGTTCCTTCTTATCGAAATATGATTGTATCTGAAGACCACATGACACAATTAAAATGTAGCCTAGTAAACTTATCTCAAACCGCAATCATTTAGTATAGGCTTATATCGTAGGGAGTAGGGGCTAAAGACTAAAAGTCTTAATTAAAATCTACGACTATAAATTAGTTTCTAAAAAAACATATTCATATATATTGTAGTGAATATGTTTAAAAAAAGAAAAAATAATGAAGTAAAACAATTTACTCCAAATATATATTAATATTGAGGCCATATAAATTTCTGATTAACTACGTGTTGACTTAAGTTGTTCTTCCATACAGGTTCAGGGTATTCTTAACCAAACCACAATGCTGAGTTACCTTTGCATGATCGATAACCGCAAAATTCTATTCATCTACACCATTTGGAACTCCCATAGAAATTGATAATCCGGAATTGATTAGATAATAAATCATCTTTAAATTATGGGTTGAGAATCGTCTGGACGATTTCAATCTAACCGCCAAGGCAGAAGATGTTATTCACTTTGTCACGAGATACTTAACTAATAACTAGCTCCCCCCCCCCCGTCCCCTCTCAAGGTCAAGAATATCGATTATTTAAAAAAATATATAACTGGAACATTTCCCTCTAGTTGACATATTCCATTCTAAATGTATTTTGTTAACATACAAAGAAGTCTTGTGGAAATTGAAGTTGATTGTTTAGCTAGCAGAATAAGAAAAAAAAGAGCTCAATATTTAATATTAGAGATATCTACTTCGGTGGCTACATGGTCTAAGGTGCTACTCTCACATACTAGACTGCCGATGACGGGGAGATCGAGGTTCGAATCTCCGTCGGGTGTACTGAGGGTGGTTTTTCCAAAACAGTTTTCAACTTTATTTCCACGCAACTGAAGGTACACTTTCTCTAAATATAGTCTTCTTTATTCCTAAAAACCATTAGCTTAATTAGTACGTAAGTGTATAACCCTAATGGGTAGTAAGACGCAGTGCTTTTTTATTTTTAGAAATACCTATATTTCATTTGCATAATTGTGCGTATAGATTAAAAATGGAGATTTTATAATGTAGGTTGGCTCAGTGGTAGAGCGTTGTCCCAAAAAGCCAAAGGCCAAGTGTTCGATATCAAGTTGTCATTTTTCACTTAATTTAATTTAATTCAGCTATCAGAACTTACTTATTATGTGGATAATCCTCACGTATTAGTTTGTGATGTATACGAATTGAAATCATTTAGTGTATATAGTGTAGAGTGGGAAGCCGTTTAGTTAAGGGAAAAAAATGTCCTAAGTACAACCGACCGGGATTCAACCCCCTACCTCCTTATGATCGCTAAAACAGACTAGATAAACCTGACCTTAGGTCCACATGCCCACCAACATGGATTTCAAAAGTTTACTATATTTTCCTAGTGGACAGAGTTAGCGACGTTGCCTACTCGAAGATTTCCAATCTATTTTGCAAACCTGACTGCACCTTAACTTGCGCACATAACCGGTCTAAACACTATCACACTTAGACACTAATGTACACAATAGAAAAAGAGGGAAGAAAATGAGTAGTTCACCCTGCGGGTCTATTTTTTTTTTATTGATTGATAGCACTTCCCCTATTACTCTGACGAGTTTAATTTCTAGCACCGCGTCTTACCACCCTTTCCTCTAATTGCACTGATGTGCTAGAAATTAGAAAGGTTTAATTTATATATCTATATATCCATATATCAATCTATCATTCTATCCAACAATATATCCACCTATCTATTTATTTATCCATTCATCTAATCATCTAACCTTATATATATATATATATATGGTTAGATGAATGGATAGATGGATAAAAGGATAGTTGGATAGATAGATAGATTGGTATATATATATAGATAGATAGATGGATAGATAGATGGATATACTGATAGATGGGTAGATAAATAAAAGGATAGATGGATAAAAGGATAGTTGGATAGATAGATTGGTGTGTATATATATATATATATATATATACCAACTATCCTGTTATCCATCTATCCTTTTATTTATCTACCCATCTATCTGTACATCCATTTATCCATCTATCCATATATCTAGCCATCTATCCGTGCACCCACTTTTACGTGGAGGGAGTGCGACAAACCATTTAGTAAAATCCACCCTCAGTACACCCAACTGGGATCGAACCTCCATCTTCCCGTCTTCGACAGTGCAGTTTATTGCGAGTGGAGCGCCTTAGACCATGAATTGGGTGGGGTTTTTTTGACGAATTTAAAGGCAATTTTCGTGACTAATACAAATATCTTAAGCTGTAGATGAATAATAAAAAGAAAGTTTACAACAAAATTACTTCAAGATAAAAATAATTTTCTGTCAATGTAGGACTATTTTATTTTTTTAGAAATATTTGAGAATGTATGGTTTTTATTTTAACGTTTTATCTTTGAAATTCGCGGAGTAAGACGTAAATTCACTAACATGTGAAATCCTATCTAGACCTACCATGACGTCACAGGTAGGTAACGTCCTTAAGGGGTAGTTTTCCTTCCATCTGACGTACCATCCCTTACACAAATTAATCCAGACTCTTTACTTATGCTCTTCATTCTCAAACCCTTAGATTAAGTCGTTAAGAGCCCACGATATAATGGAACTGTGGAGTACATAAATAAACTTGTCCTCATAGCTGAGTAGGCAGGAATACCGAACCATGGCTCCAGGTGACCCTGAATTGATCACTGACTACGCCTAAAATAATTGAGTAATTCTCAATGGGTTCGTCTCGTATTTGTGTATCCTGTATAATATTAGGTGAGCTGTTCTTGGCTGAGGTAGCTTTCTGGTTAGTGAGTAAACACCAAGGTTTATTATTATTATTATTATTAGCACCACGTCTTACTACCCGTTCGGGTTATACGCACTTACGCTAATATGTAATGGTAGGGTGATTGTGAGATGAAATGGAGGACCTACAGTTTAACGTGGAATCCGAAGCACGGTGGAGGCCTGGCATTCCTCACATTCACAAGATGTCTTGTCAGAGGTGAAGGAAGCGTTTGGTAATCAGATAAATCTGTGCCGGGACCGAGGATTGAACCCCGGCCGCCAGCATAGAAGTCTGACACCTTACCCCTAGACCGCTAGGTCACTAACACCAAGGTTCTCATCGGCTTAATCTAAGAGGTAATTACTAAAAAGTTTAATTTGAGATAAAGTGCAACCGCATTAGTATAAAGTGTTGACGAGAAAAACCACAGGGATATGTGCCTTATTTATCGTTTAGTCTTGTTAGTAAACTATTCTCCCAGTATACGAAATAACAAGCAGTCCAGGTGGAGTAAGGGAGTGGTTGACTTACGAACATCAATTTTATTTATACGGCTATAAGAGCTGAACGTCAGTCAATCACCTATTCAACCTGAACTGTTGGCTACTCGTAAACTAAGAGATCGGTTGACTTCCGAGATTTGAATATATTATTATTATTATTATTATTATTAGCCCCACGTCTTACTACCCGTTCGGGTTATACGCACTTACGCTAATGTATAATGGTAGGGTGATTGTGAGATGAAATGGAGGAACTACAGTTTAACGTGAAATCCGAACCACGGTGGAGGCCTGGCATTCCCCACATTCACAAGTTGTGATTAATACACGTCTTGTGATTTGAATATAAATACAGACCTAAATTAAATGCGTTGTCCTCTTCCTCCCCCCACCCCCCTTCCCTTTTCAGTGCCACCAACCTGTGCTATAGACTCAAATTTTCATTAGAAAGGTATTTTAGAAGAGAGAAACATATATTATTGCCGCCAAAATTGATAACATTTTGGTCCAACATCGTAGCTCATTCGGTAGCGTTTATTCATACCGAGCTAAGGACACCTGGTTCGATACCTGCCTTGGCTGAAACACATATCATTGACGATAGGTCGGTTTCCCCTTTCTGAGTGATAAATTAACGACAGGGGGCTGGGCTATGTATATTTTAGAGATTAATCTTAGTTTATAAGTCATGTGTTGATACTATATTATTTTTAGAAGCACGTCTTACTACCCATTCTGGATATACGCCTATTTACTAATTACGCTAATAATTTTATGGACAAGGAAGTTTATATTATTATGAAGTGTAGGCGCATTTGCGTAGAGGGAAAGTGGAAAATTATTTTGTAAAAAAAACTCTCATTACGCCCGCCCGGGATTTAACACCGATATCCCCGTCTTTGGTAATCTAGTCTACTGAAAGAGTAGCGCGTCAAACCACGTGGCCACCGAAGCGGTTATGTACTAATCACAGTAAGGGATGAGTAATGCTGAACTTAAAAGAAGTGTACCTTTATTTGAGTGAAGTGTGAGTTGAAAACCATTTAGGGAAAACTACCCTCAGTATACCTGACCAAGATTCAAACCCCGCTCCCCCTGTCTTTGACAGGTTATTCTATTGCGAGAGTAGCGCCCTAGACCATGCGTCCACCCGAAGCAGGTATATGTGCTGATATAATCAGTCGGTTCAGAATGTAGGCCTACAAGTTAAACACCTAAAAAATAAAAATTTAAAAATTGATATAATTTTTTTCAAAAATTATTAAAACAATATCTATCAAAAGTCACTGCTACAGATCACATACCTTGACGTATAAATACGTGACAGTAGATCTACAGTAGCCCCATGACTTCTTTGGTGCTGACTTAACAGCTCAGAACTGACTTCTGACAGTAAACATTTAGGTATATACCTAAATGTTGACTGTCAGAAGTGACAGATGCTAAACACATGTTTTTGATGATCATATGATTCGGCGTAGGGATACATAATTTGGTCTGGTAACTTTTCAAAGCTCTTAGCTGTGAGCTGTTAGTCAGCACCAAAGAAGCCATGGGGCTACTGTAGCAACCTTTCTACGTGTCAAATAAAAAGACTTTCTTACTAAAAATTGGGAATGTATCTTCCAGCTTAGACCTCCACTTCAACCTGCAACTCAGTTAATTACAGACTCCTTAATAAAAGAGGTGAGTAAAAATAATAATAATAATGGGGACATGACGAAAATACCAGGGTCATGAACAAGACCAAAACAGGTGGGGTCTCAACAGAATGAATAATTCAACCATCCACCAGGTTTGCATACCAGACCTTGAACCAAGGCGACACCTCATTCCGGGGCTCTCCATCATGAACGTAGGCGTTCAAGAACGCGTTCTTTACCATCAGTATTAATTTGGGTACCTGATGGGACTGTATTATTACTATAACTGCCGCTAACAAGGATCGTGTTTTGTGATCGAGACCAACAAGAGGTTGTTTTTTCACTGTCTTGTTTTCATATGTGCAACATTTTATCTAAACTCTACCTTCCTCGTCATTACCTTCACTAGCGAAAATAAATATGAAGAGGAGTGGTATTTAAATGTTATATTTATTTAATATAACAAAATATCGTTTTTTAAACATTAAATTCTTGCATACCCGTTTGTTCTATACGCATATTTACTAATTGCACTAATGGCTTTAGGGATTAGGAAAGTTTAATTCAGAGGAATGGATTCAGCGTTTGAGTTGAAAGAGATTGGAAGACCATTTAGGAAAAAAAAAGTCCTTATTAACACCCAACCGTTATTCAAACCCCGATCTCCTCGTCATCGGCAGGCCAGTTCATTGAGAGAGTGAAGCCTAAGTTAGACAGTGCGGCCATCAAAGCAAGGATTCTATTTTAATGTATTCTTCATTGCCCCAACGTAAAAGTGGATACTTAAAAAAAAAAATTCTAGCGTCTTCATTTCATGGATACTAAGTCGAAATGCACTATAAAAAAACCCAACAAAAGCTGATGGTTTTTAACCCTTGTATTGGACACATTATTTTAAAATTAAATTATACGAACTCATCAGAATTCACTAAAACAATTTGTTCCAGATTAGTTAAAAGGGTATCGGAATATTAGTTGTTTATGGATCGATAGTAAGAATCTTGGAAGAATTACTCATTTAATATATTCATACATCAAGTCATGTGATCTGCAGCTATCACGTTTAATATATATTAATTATCACTACCTACAAAATAACATTATAATAATGTTTTTGTTTTAATTTAGCACAGCGTCCTACTACCCATTCGGTTTATAATTGTATTTACTAGTCGCTAATGTGTTAGGTATGAGGAGGGTACAATTAAGATAAAGTATACCCGCATTTGCGTAAAGGAAGAATCGGAAACTGTTCTAGGAAAAAAAAGCATTCTAAGTACACTCTACCGTGATTCGAACCCCGATATCCGCATCATCAGCCGTCCTCTATTGCAAGAGTGACGCCTTAGAATTGGATTATTGAAACACATAACTGGGCTAATAATATAGTAAAATGGTATCAGTGTTGATCACAAATAAAAAAAACTATCTGTTTAATTAAAAGTCAACCGCTTCGGTGACCGCGTGGTCTAAGCGCGCTACTCTCGTAGTAGTTTAAGCTGCCGATGACGAGGAGGTCAAAGTTTTCCATGATTCCTACATACAAATTCGGGTAAATTTCCTCTAAATACAACCTTCCTAACCCTCTAAAACAATAGATGTAACTAGTACATGAACTTAAAACCCTAACGGTTAGTAAGACACGGTGTTAAAATAACTTTAGGTGTGATGGAAGGGGACGTGAGGAAAAGCCAGTGTTTTTTTTTTGCACTTTTTATGGCTAAAAAATTTTGTTGGCCGAAATAAATAAAATATTGCTCCAATAGAATCATACAGTTTCATTTTCTTCTCACGGTTTCTTCAAAATTTCATGAAAGTCTTCACGTGTGTCCTGGAATTTAGTGACAACTTTTTTCCTCTTCATTCAAAAAGTTTGTCATCTAATGCTGCTATTATCATGATGGATATTCAACAACTGTTGATATCACCA
>CABFOW010007029.1:0-12828 GCA_902141385.1 Timema californicum | reverse complement strand
AAAAAAGTTTTACCATAAAAACTGTAAAAAAAAACTGGTCTTTTCTCGCGTCACCTTACATCCCAACTTAAAGGTATTTCATAACAGAATCTTACAATAGATCCACAATCTATCGATTATGAAATAAGCTTCGTGTTCTGAATAAGACTAGAAATACGTTGATTGGTTCTGCTTCTATAATAAACATCCCACCTCCACCAATCTTAGCTCGACAATCTAGCGGTATGGGAGGTCATAGAGAAACGTGTACCATATCTGTAACCTCCTAAATACATTCCAAAACACCCCCCTTTTTTTTCTGTCGCACAACGAGGCGATCTGAAAGTTCAGTCACGATTTCTCTAACATAATATATTATGTTGTATTTCTTTTGCTATTATTAATATTCGAAGTATTGCATCGGCGTCTCCACCCATTGACATTACGGTGCAAGTAAAGTATAGTGTGTCTAGTGCATTCTTTATTATTCCGTGGTGGTAAGCGGGGCGGAGCGGGAGGGAGTGGAGACCCATAGGTGATTCGAGCAACCGCATCCTCTAACGCCTCTCTAAACCACAACTGGTTGTTGATCTACCGGAAATGACAGAACAGCAGAACCTCGTCCGTGGTCATCATAATCAAGGGCGTTATATTTTATAAGTGAACACTCTGATTTGTGGTAAATAAAATGATTGAATAAAGCTAGATGAAAAATATGTGTTTTTATATTAGAATTCAGTGAATACTCTTTTTACTGTTATATATGGTAAAAAATGTCAACTCAAAACTTAATTAGTATGGTGTTGTGGACAGAAAAACCACGGCTAAATTTCTCATTTTTCACTTTAAATTTATTTGTCTTTGATCATAAGATGACTCATAAAAGCCACCAAATAAAACACACATTTTATTTTTTTACCAACTGGTTGTTGATCTACCGGAAATGACAGAACAGCAGAACCTCGTCCGTGGTCATCATAATCAAGGGCGTTATATTTTATAAGTGGATACCCTGATTTGTTGTAAATAAATTGATTGAATAAAGCTAGATGAAAAATATGTGTTTCTATATTAGAATTCAGTGAATAATCTTTTTTTCCTGTTATAAATGGTAAAAAATATCAACTCAAAACTTAATTATTATGGTGCTGTGGACAGAAAAACCACGGCTAGATTTCTCATTATTCACTTTAAATTTATTTGTCTTTGATCATAAGATGACTCATAAAAGCCACTAAATAAAACACACATTTTATTTCTTTCGATCTGTGGTTGATGGAGTTTTTTTTAGAATTGAAACTTGGATTGTTTATAGTAATATTAAGATCAAAGTTGTAATGGTGTTGTTATTACTATTTTTTTCTGAAAATTTTAGGTGAAAAAATTGTAAATAACGATGATGCCATCTCCTAATAATTAAAAATATGTATAGTTTTTCTATTGTTAGTTATAATTAATAGAATAGAGATAATTATCATTCTTTGAATATAAAATGCAAATTCATTCGATTTCCCGAAAACATACGACATTTGTTTTATTTCGCTTGTATAAAATAGAGGAGATGCGGGTCTTATGGAATAGTTGGGCAATACGGAATATCATTGTTTCTCATATGTTAAGTGTCACAATCTATCGTTAATTATTTAAACTATTACAGAAAACAATTTCGAACAGCTAGTGACGCCCTCATTTCGACAGATCAACTGCTTGTTTCGAAAGAGACGATTGTTTGTTTTGGCTGTCACAAAAACTTTTGCAGGCTAGTGTTTATCATGTTATATTTCTTTACTCTAGTGTTCTTATCAATTATAATCAAATCATTAAGTTAAGGCTAACTCATGCTTATCTTTGCGTTAAAACATTATTTTACTGTAATTTTATTTTAACCTCACAAAAAATATTGTTTTCCAAAATGACTAGTCGAGCAATAAGAAGTACTACTATTCCATAATGCCCGCACATTTTTCATGTATTTGGCAAATGATTTATTTTGTCAACGTAAGCTTAAACATTTTTACTAGCACCTAATAAATCTATTAAGAGAACAATGTACCTGATACAATATTTTAGTCTATTATATTTTAATAATTCACTATTCATACTGATTTATTAGTTAGTTATTACTCACCTCGGTGGCGTAGTTGGCTAACGCGCTTGTCGTGTTGAGCCCGAATGCTGAGGACTGGGAGATAGTGGTTCGAATCTCGGTCGGGTGAACTGGGGGTGGTTTTTCCTAAACGGTTTTCCACTCTCCCTCCACGCAAATGCGGGTTCACNTAACGCGCTTGTCGTGTTGAGCCCGAATGCTGAGGACTGGGAGATAGTGGTTCGAATCTCGGTCGGGTGAACTGGGGGTGGTTTTTCCTAAACGGTTTTCCACTCTATTTGCTGTTTTTTACACTTTTTTTACAAAACATTTGTTAGTTTTAGTAAATATAATATTTTTTTAAATACAAAATGTGTAGTATTCCATATTGCCCTCATTTGTTACACGCCTCTTTTAAGTGCTCCTACAGGACATTCAAAGCTATTAATTTTGCTTTAAGCACTAAAAATAGTTAAAAACATATTAATTATAAGTTTAATATGGAACTCAATGACATCATGTGAAAATACGTCTTGATATTACTGAAAAAGTAAATGATATTCCATATTACCCGCACTTTCTCTACATATTAAAATTTTATAATGAACTTGAAAAATATTTTGATATTAATCTTATTGTGCTAGTAAAATTGACTCAGAAACACGTCTTGCGAAATTTCGGTGTATCTACTTAAGACTTGTAAGATGACCAAATCCCACTGAAAGGTTTTTAATCAATGTCCCGTTATTTGATTGGTTGCGAATTTGTTTGGAATACAAGGGATTTGAAGCTCCCTTTTTACAAGTTCCATAGGGGAAACATCCCACATGCATACTCTGCTTTGGTTAAAATATAATATTAAGGAAAACGATATTCAACCTTTGCTTAGAAATAAAAATGACTCCTCTTACGTGCCTATCTCATGGCTGATTACAGGGATATCACATAGCAGACAACTTAATTAAACCTTTTTTTCATCGCGTCTTAGGGCTAATTAATAGATAAGCTATACACCAGACTCACAGCCTCAGGGTTTAAATGGCTGCGCTCATTGGGAGAGCTTGAGTCCTTCAACACGGGGATCGCTATGCGCAAATCTGAGAGACAATATCGCTATCAAGCAGGCATTTAAAAAATCAGTTCACTTTAAAAATAGTTTTACTAGAAAACATAAAAATGGCCTTTTAGTGTCAATAAACCATCTTTAATAAAGCTAGGTTCAGGTAGCGCCCTCGCCCTCCCCCCAAACGAGCCTACTCAGATTGCAAACTACAAAGAAAACTTATAATACTATGGTCCTTTTTTTGTTCAAGTGAATTGTCTAGTTGTAGACAATCTACAAATACCGGCTACTAGTTACTTATCTACCAAGGTTTCTTCATTGAAAGGGGGTAAGAGGGTGGGTGAGTTGGGAGGGGATTGCTGATACATGAACTAGTGTGTTCGGACCACCACACCTCTATAATGGACAACTTGGAGGTAGTGTTATCACTGAGAATTGCTACCAGCACTCCCAAGGGAACAACGACTCAACCTGTCTCAAGGAGCCCAGCGAAACCTTTGTAAGACTGAGTATCTGGTGTGTCCCTTGTCTGTGGGTAAGTTTCATATCCAGACTGAGTACGTCTCAAATGCGGTGCCATTCTTGGTTTGCCAGATTTTCCCAAAATTAAAAAAAACTGGACACATGTACTGTATGAAAATATCGGTTCATTAAATTCCCACCAAATGATTTAAAATGTATTAAATTCTGTATAGAACCTTTGAAATTACATATAAAAATAATAATAACCACACCCAAAAGTTCACCACGTGAAGACTGATAGACTTCTACTCCGCAGTGTTTAGAAAAAACGAAATATCTAAAGAAGTGTGGGCAGCCCTTTAACGATCTGGTAGACATCATTTAATACTGTTCTGAACTTTGTGCAACTTTTAAAAAGTGTTTGTCTTTTAATACATAGGAATAAAATTCAGAACAAGTCTTATTTTCATTTACTAAGGTCTGAAAAATTCCCTCCACTGTGTTTAGTTCCATTCGGTTTCTTTCTTTTTTCCACTGAATGATCATCAATGAAGAAAATATTCGTTCCACAGGCACGTTGTGTGCTGGGATAGTGAAAAGGCACTGACATATTAGCAGTAGTTTGTAGTATTGAGACTTTCTTTCCCATGTCTTTATGTAATAGTGCCACTTTTGTTGGTTCGACATTTCACTCTACACTTTTTTGTTTTTCTACAAATATACGAATATTTGTCCACTCTGTGAAAAGTTCACTGCCATTGACTGTAACATTATTTTGTTTTAAAACAACACATATGTTTTCAAGTTGTTGCCATGTTGGTGGACTGTTGATAAGCATCCAGGAAAAAATAATTGAAAATCTGGATTTCATTCATCCAGCTCACCAGGTAATCATGACCAGTTTTATAAAATGTTCGTAATTCTGCCAAAAAGGATTCAGCACATTCCGGTGAAATATCTCCTGCCTTTAAATATTTTTTTTTACACTTATAGGGAGAAGGTTGACTTCAAATCATTCCTTTAGGATATTTTCTGTTTCCTTAAGATTTATCAGAACCTCATTAATATTTTTGTCACCCCCTTCAATTCCCGATATCTTGATACTCAGAGCGTGTAGTAGACTGTGTACCAAATAAAAGCAAGCTTCAAATGAGAGGAAAAGAAATCTAACAAAATTTGTGGACGGTTTTCCTCTGAGAGGAAGTATGTATTAAAAAATTCAAACACTTTCAGAATTCTTTCAACAACACTTACCAAAGACAACCACCGTGTCTTGGAATGAGAAAGAATTGGTTGATATTAAACTCCAACATATTCACAAAACTCTTTTAAATGTTCATTTCGTACTGTGTATATACTAAAATGTGAACATATTTTCATGACAACGACTTCAACATCTGTTGATAAAGTATCTGCAGCAGTACATATTGTATTATGTACCAAATATGCATTCAATGCCTTCAATGGCATCATTTAACGCAGCTTTCAATTTAAAAAAAAAAACCTTGTCAATTCCCCGACGTTCACGCCTACCAAAATTAGTATTGCAGTTATCCCCACAAAATTCAATACATTTGATTGCATATAATCCATACGTTTTCAATGTGTTGATGCACAGTTCCACAATAGAATCAGATGTTTCATTTGGCAACGAAGTAACTCACAACTACTTTACTTCCATTCTTTTCTTAGGGGTAAAGTACTGTGCAACAATAGGAAATGTCTTTAGGAAAGTTATATTTTAGAGGAAGTGTATCCGCATTTGTATGGAGAGAGAGCGTGGAAAAACATTTTTGAAAACTACCCTTTTATACACCTGACAGAGATTCAAATCTCAACCTCTCATTGATTGGTATTCTAGTACATCGCGAGATTAGCATGTTAGAATCAGCACATATTGGGATAGAATCAAGATACTTTATGGTGCCAACTCAGCCACTTTATCCCTTGACCCCTGAACTGTGGGTAAATAGCTTCCTGTATACTCCACGCTATTTACCCATTGAACTTGGTAATTCATCAGTAAATAGTAAATTACATAATCAGCACATACTGTAATCAAACCAGGAGCATTTAGACTTTAAGTTCGACCCCAGTGATAGGACCGTGTAAATAGTCGATATTTGGGACGTCATTCAATCCTCCATTCGACTTGAACTGCTTGTTATTCGTGTACTGGGAGATTGGTTGCCTACCGGCGCTAGACTATACAATATAAATACACGGCCCTAAGTCACGGATACAGGCGTAATGTGTAGCCACCACCTCCACACATCCCAGCCGCTTGCAATGTCTTTATAAGCCACGCTAATCGCCGTTCATTGTTATCTCCACGCCTCGCCCTGAATTTTTAATGTGATATTTGTATACGATGATTTGCAAACAATGGGCCCTCCTGAATCCTGCAGGCATCCCTTACAGCAGGGGCTTTTGGCGGGAATACCACCGTCAACTGCAGGGGGCAAGGCTACCAACCAAAATGGAAAAAAATAATTTCTCGGGGTTTTGATGGTTTGTTTAAAAAATACAGTCTATCTCTATCTTGAGCTTGTTCTATTCGGTCCACTTCATTAAACCCTATCCCTATATTGAGCTAGTTCTATTCGGTCCACTTCATTAAACCCTATCCCTATATTGAGCTAGTTCTATTAGGTCCACTTCATTAAACCCTATCCCTATATTGAGCTAGTTCTATTCGGTCCACTTCATTACACCCTATCCCTATATTGAGCTAGTTCTATTCGGTCCACTTCATTACACCCTATCCCTATCTAGAGCTAGTTCTATTCAGAACCCCTCATTACACCCTATCTCTTTCAGGCACTTTCTAATATTATCCTCCCATCTGCGTCTAAGTAATTTGTTTCCTATTTCATGATAGATTACAAAATTATTTAAATAAATATAAAAACTGGTGAATTGGTGCCCGAAAGACCCCAATACTCTTCATCTGAAAACAGTTACTAAGATATTCTATCAAAGAAAAGTCTGAATACCACGGGACTCCACGATTACGAAACGTGGCGCTTAGAGGAATTTTAATAGGAGAAAGACTGGAAGGAGGAGGGGAAGGGGGCGCACTCTAATTTCAAGGCTCCTTCCCCCCCTCCCCCTCATCACCTCTCCATTCCTACGGAGTGTTTGTTAGTAGTTTAGTTCGTTAGCCCTGAGGGCTTGGAGGGTGGTGGGGGGGGGGGAGGGCTTGTAGTGAGACGTAACTAGACACCTATAAAAGGTAACTACAATATCAGGGACGGACAGGAAGGGCCCCTTGAGGACACATGGTTACCGTCCAGCTCTACGTCACGGTAGCGAAGATACGTAATGGGTTCATTTCGCTACCGAATTTGAAACCCGAACCAGCCATAGTTATAGTTTTAAGGTAGGGTGGAAAGGAATGTGAATGCAGGCTATAAAAAAACCTTTATTTGCCAAAATATATTTAAAAAAAACTGTAGTATAAGTTATATGTATTGTTTAATTTTCTGCACAGCAAGGGCGTATAAAGGGGCATTTGGGAGTGTCCTAACCTCACCTGAAATTTGCTGTACCCTTCCTAGGGGAGTCCATTTATACATATATAAATTTGTATTGGCCAAATGTATTGTAAAACTGTATAGTGGACCGCCTCCACACTCCACAACCCTAGATCAATTAACTTTAAACACCCTCTACACACATTCATTAATAGTTTCAGCTGTTATTGAATATTTGATTTGGACTCTTTCTCAGCCGGTTTTTGAATTGAAATGAATTATTAAGAGCTTGAGACGCGGTGAGGAAATAATAATTTACGGCGTTTCGTCTGTGGCTACAATGGCCCAGAGGATGGCTGCTGTAGCTACTAGCTACAGCTTGACGTGTTAGTCTAGGACACACATTGCTTGGGGCAGTGTTTTGCAATTTTATATCAAAACATTTTTGGGCCAAAATAAATCAAATATTTCTCCAGTAGAAACATAGTTTAATGCTCTAAATATGGTGATGTCAACAGTTGTTGAATATCTGTTATGAACATAAGCAGTATTTGATGAGAAACTTTTTAAATTAAGAGAAAAAATGATCATTAAATTCCAGGACACCCTTGACAGATATTCAACAATTGTTGACATCACCATAGGAACAAATTTAAATTCTATGTTTTACTGGAGAAATATTTTGATCAAAAATATATGTTCTAAGGTGATTGACCCTTTTCATTTAGCGTGGAAATGCAGAGCCATGGGAACAAACAGTTATCTTCAAGGATATTTATTGTTTTTGCAATTTTCTTTTCGGAAACGGTTTGTTCAAGAATAGAAGCATCTTGATTAAGTTATACTTTTTATATACACACCTCCTTTATACTTTTAACAGTGATCAAATATTGATGTTTTTCAATAGAAAACTGCCGGCTTTATAACAAAAAATAAGAAAATATAACAATTAATAAACATTGATCCATTATCTTAGAAGGGGCGTTGAAAATATTAACATACAAATTTCACTCTCGTTTTCGAGAAAAATGATATTTCCAAACGTATGATTTTTCCGCAAGACTCTCCGGTAGATAGCGTCATCTACTTTTTCCGTGATCCATCTGTTCTTGTTGACGCGGAAGGATACTTTGTTCGGTTGTGAAGCCACGCCACACCTTACACCCTCCCGGCCGTCATCCCACAAAATAGGTTTTAGCCCTACACTTGACAGGGCTAAGGGCCTTAATATAAAAACTGTGAAAATACTGCCCTCAACTCGCGTTTCCAACACGCCCACCCTACACGTTGGAAGCTTTTATTATTTCCTTAAGCCCGAAAACATTAATTTCAATAATGATTGAATATTGTTCACGAACATCAAGTAATTTAAACAATAACATTTCTCTTCTTTTACAAAGTTTCTGTTCAAGTTCCAATGTGACCCACTTCAGTGACCGTATGGTCTTGGGCGTCACTCACGTGTTGGACTGGCCTTTGTATAACGGAGATACCTTGGTTCGAATCCCGTTCGGGTGTACCGGGTGTGATTTTTTCATAATTGATTTCCCACTCTCCTTTCGCGCAAATACGGGTATGCTACCTATAAAATGCTTTTTTCTTCATACCTACCCTCACTAGAATAATTGTCTTATATGCGTACAACCTGAACAGGTAGTAAGACACGACGATAAAAAAAATCCACAGTGTTCATAACAAATACTCAAATGTAATACAAATATTAATAAAATACATAGATAGTTAAACCTAAACGTAACTAACTACTACTAACTACTTTCTAACTAATTTTATCTATGAAGGTCAGAAAATATTTTTTGTTATAAAACTGTAAAAAGGGCGACTGACTCTTAACTCGCGTTCTCAAGAGAACAAAATTTGTTTTATACTTTGCATAAAAAAAATTTGTCCAAAAATTATATCTAAATTGTTTCATTTGATTATCATATTTACGTCGGTTTATCTGAGAGAGACATAGTAAGGCATAGTTACTGATAACTGATTTTGAAAAAACAAAGAGTTGTCTAAAACTATAATAAACTACATGAGGACGTTTGTACGATTGTTTCTTAATATTTTATTTATTTTTCTATTCCTTGTTCTTTTCCAAAAAAATTCAGGTTTCTTTACTCTTAATCACGTTACCTACCTGTGACGTCACGGCTGGTCAAGATAAGATTTCCCATGTTAGTGAATTTACGTTTTATTCAGCTAGTTTTAAAGATATAAAGTTGAAACCAAAATCATAAATTCCTAAATATTAAAAAAAAGTCCTACAGTGTTATTAAATTATTATTTTTTATCTTGAAGTAGTTTTATCTGTAAACTATTTTTTTCATAAGTAATCTACAAACTAGGCTATTCGGCTTAGTAACGAAAATGACTTTTAGAATATCTTCCTACCAGAATGTAGATTATAAAAATGCCCTTGGTAGCAGCATATGTGTTTCTAGAACAGAAAGCAAGGCATTGGTAATTATAAAAAGCTAGTCAATGTTTTCAAGGCGCAAATAGTATAGTGACTGTTTAAACTCGTCAGAGGAAGAGTGGAATTGTCAGTGGACGAACAAGTGATCGAGAAAGGTGGACTTATAATTGTATTCCTTCTCTTCCCCTTTCGTAAATTGGTAATGATGTTTAGAATGTTAGGTGCGACAATTTAAGGTGGGATGGTGGGGGAGGCGAGAAAACGCCAATGTTTTTGCAGTTTTATGGAAAAATATATATATTTTTTTGCCAAAATAAATCAAATATTGCTCCAGTACAAACACCAAGTTTAATTTTCTTCACGTGGTGATATCAACAGTTGTTGAATATCTGTCATGAGCATTGAAGCATTAGATGAGAAACTTTTTAAATGAAAATAAAAAGTTATCATTAAACTCCAGAACACCTTTCACAGATATTTAAGAAACTTTGAGTTCACCATGTGACGAAAGTTAAATTCTATTTTTGTACTGAGCAAAAACTTTTTTTTTTAGAAACTACAAAAACACTGGTCTTTTCTAGCGTCCCCTTCCCTTCCACTTTAAGATGCAGCCACTTCGCAAAATAGCTTTGAAATCTCCAAATAGACATTAACATCTTTCATATATTCACGTGTGTGTGTGTGTGATAGTCTATAACTCAGGAGCAAGAGGAAATGTTTGTGCCTCCGACATGCAATAACTTAACACCAGTCGTTGCTTCTGAATACATTACTACGCTGACAAACTGTTTTTTTAGAACTTAATGGTTTATAATCTTTACAGCTGCTGGTGGGTGTCCAAGTATACTAATCATGTTACTACATCACAACTAAAAAGGGGAAGGGGGTAAAAAATAGTGTTTTTAAACATATAGATAGGTCATTTCTACATAGATACGTTTAATTGCGCCACAGGAGGTATTTCTGTTAATTTGTATTGTCACTGGCAGCTCGTACGTTTGTTTTGTCGGAACCATAAAGGACGATATTTATGTTATAAATATCTTAAATGAAATTAAAACAGCATGATAAGTTCGAGTTGGGGATTGGATGATGTCGAATCACAATAATTATACAGAGTATATCGTAACATGGGGGACTCACTTTAGCGATGGACAGGAGACAAAAAAACAGTGAGAAAAAATGTTTATATAAAAATGTGTTCCATTTGACCTTGATTCTGAATTGTAGTCATGTTTATACTTCAGTAATGAGGAGTTTCTTAACATCATAAGTGATAAAAATGGACAACTAAGCTCAGTCGGTAGCGTGACCGTCTATTGAGTTAAAGGTCTTGGGGTTCGATTCCGAGCATATCTGAAAAATGTATCAATGGTGAAATGTGGGTTTCCCCTTTCACAGTGATGAATTAACGACCGGGGACTGGATGTTGTGTCTGTTCTGGATTTAAGTTAGTGTATGAGTAATGTACTGATATAATCTGTTCAGAAAGGATGTTTTAAATAACTCAAATATATAAATAGTAAACAAATACAATAAAATGGCAGCCTTTGGCATGAATGTAAGCATGGAGTCATCTTGTCGTAGAATGCCGCAATATTCCAAAAATACCAAAGGTTTGGAAAAACCAGGAATAACCCATAGAACAAACCCAGTCAGCGGGTCGATAAATATCGAGTATGGTATACAAACAATTTAGTGGAATCACTCGGTTGCAGCTCGGAAGCAAGGTCAAATGGGACACATATGAACTATTTTGAATGTTTTTGAGTTCCTTGTCCAACGACGAGGTTTGTCCCAGGTGTTATATCATTGAGTGGTAAACTGGATTAGTCATTAGAAAACATTAAAGTTGAAAACTAAACCATTTTATCAATTTTTTTTTAAAATGTTACAAGCTAGAAAATAAATATTTTAAAATTTTATTATTATTATTAGCACCGCGTCTTAATAACCGTTCGGGTTAAACGCACTTGCGCTAATGTGTAATGTTAGGGTGATTGTGAGATGAAATGGAGGCCTTACAGTTTAACGTGGGATCCGAACCACGGCGGAGGCCTGGAATTCCACACATTCACATTTTAAAATTAATAAACAATCAAAATGATCCTTATTTCACTGTTTTCAAGTTAACAGTAGCCTAAGGGAAAATTTCACTTAACCGATTCGGTGCCCGCATGGTTTAAGGCACCACTATAGTGTTAAACTATAGAGGGGTGATCGAGTATCAAATATCGTGGGGGTCTACAGAGGGTGGTATTTACTAAATAGTTGTACACTCTCCCTCCACGCAAATGCGCGTACACTTCCTCTAAATATAATATTACTAATCCTTAAAACCATTAGCGTAGTTAGTACATGAGTGTATAGCCCGAACGGGTAGTAAGACCTGGTGCTAAAAAAAACATATTGGTGACTGTGGGGTCTAAAGCACCACTCTAGTATTGGGTTAGATTGCTGGTTACAAAGAGATCGGGGTTCAAATCCCGGTTTGTGATACTGTGCTTTTTTTTCTTAAATGGCTTCCTGATATCACCCGACGCACATGTGGATACATTTACTCTAAATTCCCACCTTCTTATGGTATGTCTAAATTCTAAGACGTTGTGAAAAGAATATCCCCGAATAAATAAAATTAAATAAAAATTATCTTAATCTTTTTCAATAAGATATTTAACAAAAATTTTATACGTATTTTAACTTGAATAGTTTTGTAATTTTAAATTACCTAATTACCTAATTATTATATATCACGTTCAGTAATGAGTTATCAAATTACTTATTTATCTGTATTGAATTGAAAATTTTGAGAAAAGTCAAGTTTTTTAAATCTTATCAACTAATACAATTTATACAAGTTTTGAATTTAAAAAAATAGTCTCGTTATTAAGTTAATTCGTCAAGGTCACATTTAAGAGGGTGTACTACTACAAAGGGTGTAGTACTACAATCAATAAACAACTGGTCTATCAGTGACCATTAAGGTCAAGGTCGTTACTTTTATTTTATTTTTATTTTTACTCTTAAGCATGGCGAAGGGAATTGATAAAGATCACGTTCTTCAAGGTCACCAGTAGAGTAGCTTTATTTTTATTTATTTTTTAAAAATTTTTTCACTGAAGGGCGTGGTTACTGCTACATAATTTCAGGACCGAGATTAACACGTCCCATTGTACTGTGGTCTTATTATAGCTATCATTAGAAGAGACCGGTCCTTTTGCAGTGACATAAACAATAATTTACGAATTTATTATTTAGTAACCTTACCCTTTTCTCTCTCTATTTATCTTCTCTTGCTTATTATTGTGCACCTGCTGTGGAATTCGTGGGGGCGAAG
>CABFOW010007028.1:0-27096 GCA_902141385.1 Timema californicum | reverse complement strand
TCCTCCCCCTCTTCATCGCTGGACTCCTGCTGCTCCCTGATTATATCGGCGGCGTCGAGGGTGCCCCAAACTGTGATGTCATTGTCTGCTGCTATGTACTCCTCATACGTGCAGTCTGGGGATAATCTCTGCCATATTTCCTCGCCGCACGGCTGAGGGAAAGTCAAGGGGGCGGACGAAGGTGTTGTTCCATGGAGGGGCCTGGCTGGGAGCTGGCGGTGAGCCATCCGGGTCTTCGGCACTGGCAGCAGCGGGAAGCACACGGAGGGCAGCCTCTTCGTTGACTGGTAGGACAAAGTGGGCGTGTCGGAAGCAGTTGGCGATTACCACCGGTCTCACAGCCCTCCAAATGGTGACGATTCCTTCCATGGCCCTGAACATGTCTCACTTTGCTCGTGTCAAGATTCAACACAAGCATCTCGCGGAACTTCACCTTCACTCGCTGGATTATCCCCCAGTCTAGGGGCTGAAGCACACTGGTGGTGTTCTTTAGCAGAAACACCAGCTCGATGTTCCTGAGTTTGTCGAGAGCAGGATGTACGGGGCAAAGAGCATGAATTTTCTACTTGAGGCGTCCATCTTTGAATCGAAGTCTTGATGCCACCTTTTGAACACCCTCGAGATTATCCATGCCTTTTTATTAAAATCATAGTCACAAGGCAGGATGTTGCCCTTGAAACCGCGGGGTTTCTTTGAACTCCCTGATCACGAGGGGCTTCATCTTATCGCTGCCGTCCATGTTGCAGTACAGAGGGACGGTGAGGCGCTCCTTGCTCCTCTTCGCACCCTTGCACTTATCCTCTTTCACAGCAAGAGTGCGATCTGGCATGAGGTTGTAGAACATCCCCAGCTCGTCAGCGTTGTATACATCTAAAGGCTGATAGCGCCTAAGGATGTTTCGGAGCATGGGCATCCACTTCCTCACCAGTATTGAGTCGATAGATGCACTTTCAACGATGACCTTGTGGCTGGATATTCTGTGACGCATTTTGAAACGTTTTAGCCACCCACTTGAACATTTAAAGTTTTCTATACCCAACCTCAGGGCAAATTCATCGGCCTTTCTCTGTGTTATCGGTCTGTTTAGAGGCACGCTTTGCGCTCCATGCTGGCTGAACCACTCCTGCGTAGCCTGCTCCAGATTCATGTGTGTCACGCACCCTTCAAATGTTTAACCTTTACATTGTGGAATTCCTTCTGCCCAGCATTCACAATTTCTTCTCTCATTTTGAGAATCGTGAATAGTGTCGACTTCAGGTTCCTGCGCAATCTCTCATCTTTGTAATCTTCTTCTCATCCACTTCTTGGATGATCTTGTACGTCTTCATGAGCGTCAAGAAGGTCCTCTTTCCACTCATTTAGTCTAAATTATAAGTTTGTATCAAATAAAAAAAAAATAGCGTCGGTTGTCAAAAATCGTTCACAAAATCAAACCAAAAATGTAACCAAATCGAGAATCGAAATAACAATGGCGAAAACAAGCCTGGAGCGTTCATGTAGCGGCAGTCGCGCTTGTGGAAGGGGGTGGACAGAGTCAAGCGCTATTGGCCGGCACTGATGAGGTGGTGTCTATTTTTATACCTGACCCACCCCAGTTATTAGTAATACAGCGCTCACAAAGATAATCGCAACGCAGCGAGCTAAGTAAGTGCAACAAACACATTTTACGGCTGATTTTCTTAAAATGTTCAACCTTTTTTCCCACAATTTTCACGGTTCCCCAAAAGAGGGTCGTTACTTCGAGAGGAACGCTATTCCCGGGTCGTAGAATCGAGAGTTGACTGTATATTGTGCTTATACACATAATGTAAGTCTTAATATACATATCCAAGCCATTAGGCAATAATTCATATTATTAACTTAAGTCTTTGTATACGCAAAATGTAGGTCAGTGAAATGAGAACTCTGAGAAGTAGGATCGGTGTGACGAAATGTTACAGGATGAGAAATGAGAGAGGAAGAGGAAGAGCCTGAATATCAGTTTATAATGTACATTAGCAGTTCAGAATGAAAGTAATTTAATATCAATAAGCACTTTAGTTGTCAAAATTTCTATCGGCAAAACTTCATAATTGTCGAAACTGAAATCAATTTTCAAATAAAGTCAAAGACTTGTACTCTTTCAACAACAAATATTCCTACTTGAGTCTTCAACCATTGTCCGAAGCAATTAGCCCGCCTCCTGCGTATCCTCGCATTTTAACTAGCTGTCATCTAATAGACTATTCCTCACAACCTCATTGGCCGATATATTAGCATGCATAATGTGTTGTAAATTTGTAAGAATTATCCATTGTTCTCTAATAGTTATGAATTAGACGTGAATCTCTACTCAGTATATAAGGTTTTGTTCCAAAATTTAATTTTCCAATCAATCAATCAATCAATCTTCAAGAGAAGTTATGTGATCTTTTTAAAAACAATTCTTTCTAACGCAATCTTTTCCTACAATTATTTTGAACAAAGTTTTTTTTTTATTTGAGGTATTTAATGTTAGCTTTCTGTACCAACTGATTATGTCATCACAAGACTTACAAACCAACTTATATCTAGAATAGCCATAACATCAATGCTTCAGCCGTTAATTTGAGAAAGGGGGGGAACCTACATTTCACCATCGATAAAAATGTTGACCGTGCGGGGAATTGAACCTGGGACACTTATAACATAGACAGATTCGCTATTGATTGAGCTAAGACCTTGAACAAGTTTGTTAAATTTGTTTTTACTAGGGATAGACACTCAAATCCTTTAGGATATTCAAGATTCAAGAAAAATTCAGATTCAAGACTACATCTTTAAAAAANGGATATTCAAGATTCAAGAAAAATTCAGATTCAAGACTACATCTTTAAAAAAAAAAATCAAGTGAAATTTGTTTTAGAGCTCTAGTATTGCTTATTGGTGGTTCAGAACTAGTTATAATTATAGGATCAACTTAACAACCAGGCCCCAGACAAGTAATTTAACACTTACAGAATGTTATAGTGAATTAATTATAAGAAAGAATGTTAACATTTTGTTACCATTTCTACTCTCTATTATATTTCCTCTTATGTTTTTATAGCAGTGCGTCTTACCACTCATTCAGGATCTAGTTTTTACTGAATGAACAGAACAAGTACCTGGTGATGGGCAGGAAACCTAGGCCTGAGCCCCAGTCCATGTTCTCGGTCCATGCGGCCAAACGGAGGCAGGTAGAGGAGCCTCGCCGGTGGAGGAGGTAGCAGCATATTCCTCGCTGAAACACGCGCGCACACACACACTCAGCGACTCAAGACACGTTATACCGAGGACCGGTGGAGACCAATGTCGGGAAGGACAACTCACCGACAAACCCCCGATTCTGGGGCAACATCCCGGGCGGCATCATGGGAGGCACCATGTCGGGCCGACCCAACCTCATCCCGCGGCCAGTCGGCGTCAGGAAGGGAATCCCCGGGGACTCCTGGCGGGGCAGAAACGCCATGGGTAGATGGCGGCCCGCATCCTGACACACACACACATCACTCATGTACAATGAAGAGTTCTCTACACTTACATTCATGACAGGAAATGTCATTTTTTTGTTTATCTTGATTTGGTCCGTTTAGTTGGTCAAAGGCATCACTCATCACTCTCGCATTAGTCTGAGACTGCCAATGACAAGGAGATCGAGGTTCTAATCCATGTTTGGATGTACTAAGGGTGGTTTTCCAATCTCCCTCCACACATCCTCTAAATACAACCTTCCTAATCCCTAACACATTAACCCGCCTCAGTGGCGTAGTTGGCTAACGCGCTTGTTGTGTTGAGCTGCTCGACTGCTGAGGACGGGGAGATCGAGGTTCGAATCTCGGTCAGGTGAACTCGGGTTGGTTTTTCCTAAATGGTTTTCCACTCTCCCTCCACGCAAATTCGGGTTCACTTCACCTAATTCATCCTTCCCAATTCCTAATCCATTAGAGTAATTAGTACAAAAGCGTATAACCCGAACAGGTACTAAAGAGAGATGGAAACAGAAACAACATGGCTTTTAAAATGAAAAATGTTCACACTTAAAATTTGGATTTCAAATTAAATTTAGTCAAATCTGGAAGTTATTTGAATTATCAATTATTATTTTTCCGTACAGGATTATAAGGTATTGTTGCTGACCTTGTGCGTGTGAGCCGGTAGAGGGGGTGGCGGGATGTGAGCCAGGCTGAACTTGCCATCCCTCCTGAACGCATCCAGCACAGAGAACTCTTTGAGGGGACTCTTCGTGGGGTTGGTTGTGACAGGGACCTCTGGTCGCGAGTCCTCGCCACCTTGCTCCTGAAACACCCGGGGACACCTTAGTAACCTTTATAATGTACACTAGGGCGGAAAAGTTGTGGATATGTTTCAGAAACATACGTGGAGAATTTCAGATTAATCAATAAATATCTTCCGGTTACACTTTGAGGCATAAATATACTAAATTAGGCAAAAATGTAGGAAAATTAGGAGTCAAAATTTAGGGAGAAATGAAAAACTTTAGCATAAACATTTATTTTTGGAACCTTACACATTTATTTTACTAAAATTAGATATTGGAAAATAATAGTTATAGCATTAAACAAAAAATCTTACTACCCACGCAATACAAAAACTTTGTAGAAATAAGTTTGTTGCGAGTTCCAGAATAAAAGTTGCAAATGTGCATTAAGCGCATTTTTTTCACTGGTTTCCATATTTTCCACTCTAAATTGGTTTTTTGTTTCTAACGATGGCATGACACGCCTTGACTCCATTCTGGATCTGATGTACCCATCGCGCTTGGTCTCTCCGTATGACTGCAAGGGAAGCTTCTGTTGTCAGTTTTACTCCTCTTTCAACACATCGAGTGTGGCACGGGGGGTTTGTATTTCCCAACGCCGACACTGGACATTCGCCAGACTTTTATCAGTTGCACTATGTCTTCGTTCGACAAGTAAGTGGTGATCGGATGTTCCGTTAGTTGGCAATTCTGCCAGTCTATGAGATAAAGTTAAGTTCAGGAATTTGGAACACACAGACTCCTGGTCCCGTTTCTTTCCTTGCTTTCAAAATCCTGCTGAGGGCAAGTTCTCGCGCATTCTGGTCTGGGTCAACAAGCATTGCAAGGATTATTGCTTCAGGATGACCAAAGTAGCAGTTTCTTTGGATTACTCGATCCACAACTAGCTTCAGATTGTCTGTAAGATAACGTGAAGCTTGAATTGTTTTTCAAAGATTTTGTGGTCCATCTGTACAATTAGGATGTGATTTGATTCTGAACCGCGCAGGTGCGTAAACATTCATGATAAACTCAGCCAAAGCTTGTAGTTCATTGGAGGGATCCTGTGTACCAATATAAACATGCAAGACTCGATTAGCAGTTGTCAACCAGCGGGCATGGGAAAGATTTCCAGGATTTTTGTGTGACAAATTCTTAGGACACACGCCATTTGTCACTGCAGTGCAGATATCTCGCAAGTATCTCTGGTCTGCGCTCAGATCAGTTTTTTTCTTCAGAAGGAACTGCGGTCTCAATTTTCTTAAAAGTCCACAATTCCGAAGCTGTTTTCCAATTGGACCACAATACGTTTTAGGGTCAGTTGTATCGCCATCCAGGTGCTGCTTTAGATTCCTGAGCAGTAGCTCATTACCATGAAGCTGGCACACGAACCAATGTAAGGATTTCTTACGGCGGAAAACAGCACCCTTGTTTCCCGTGTTTACTGGGGTCCCATCACCTCCTAATGCTAACAGTGTAGTGAAATCAATCTGACGTTCTTTGCAAAATGCCGTTATACTTTCAGTAATGTCTTTAGCAGAAGAGGTTATTGGTGACACGTGCCCGACATATTTGCTGTCAGGTTATTCTATTAGTGTCGCGTGTTCTTCAAGCGTTCCCTCAATGTTCCTCTGAGTTAAAGTTTGATCTTTTCGACTGTCAAAATACAGTCCTTTCAAGTTATTGGTGCCAAATAAACTGAAATCTTGGACTCGGCGCTTCGTGCAATATTTCTCTCTTTCCCTTCTTATCCTATGCCTGTCTATAACATGGGACATGTCGTCATGTGTCACAACTCCCAAGTCTTCAAGAAGTGCACTTGCTACTGTTGCCGCAGCTCTGTCGGACACTCCCATTCTGTCGCACGCACTATCTATGGCTGGAAGGCGGGTTGTTCGTGATATACTCTCACTACTTACATTCGATTGCGATGAGGTTGAAGGTTTATCGGTAAGATCCTGACACTGTTGCTCATCAACAAGATCAGAAAAATGAGATAACCTCAAATCTTAACATGAAATAGCTGTGGTTGCGTTTTCACTTTTCTTCTGTTTTATGAACCTTTCCTGTTCCTTTTCAAACCTGTACGTTCGTTTCCTAAGTTTCTGTGTTGTCGCCATATCAACGGGGCCTATCACCATATTAACAGGGCCTATCACCATATCAACGGGGCCTATCATCATTTTCCTTGGAGTCCTCTGACCCTCAAGAAACAGTCTTTCCAAGTCTGGAACTTTCCTCTCACGTGGGCATTTATATCTGTTGAGAGATGCACACTTGTAAGAACAAATATCTGACAGACGCTGTTTTGATTCAGATTGAAAAATTAGTGATTTGGACTTCATCTTTTCCGTCTGTTTCTTAGCGACAAATCTCTTCATGCTCTTGTATTTATCATTTCATGATCTAATCATTTTGACTATTCTTTCCCTAGAAACTGGTGGAATTGAGGCGGCCTGCCAAATTGTTTCAACCTTTTCAGCCACATAAACAACCTTCGCCCCTACACGTGGGTCCGATTTTGTATCATTTTTCAATTCATTTCTCACCAACAAAAAGTACTTCATAATATCTTCATATGTTTGTAGAATGCGAGTACTTTATTCTGCTGGATACCCAAAAACGGGACAAAAAACATTACCTCTGCTGTACCTTTTTATCTTCAGCTTCTTCACATTTTCCAATGATTGCGACATTTCTCCGTTATATCTTTAAAGTACACCACTAGTTCAACACAACATTAAAAATCCGATAACACTTTCACGTGTACTATTTTGCAATAAAATGTAGACACTACAAATTAATACCTGAACTACACTACTGTTGTTATTATTATTATTATTAGCACCGCGTCTTACTACCCGTTCGGGTTATACGCACTTACGCTAATGTGTAGTGGTAGGGTGATTGTGAGATGAAATGAAGGACCGACAGTTTAACGTGGAATCCGAACCACGGTGGAGGCCTGGCATTCCTCACATTCACAAGATGTCTTGTCAGAGGACTACTGTTGTTAATTTTCTTTGTAAAGGAAATATATTTTAAAATATTTCCTCTAGCTTATATGCAACGCGCCTCCCCAAACACTATAATGTCCTTCTGTAACATTTTTTTATAGTTTAGTTAGCATTGTCCCTAAAATAGAACTAAATTAAATATTTTGTTTTGGCATCTTCTTTCTTTGTATTCCTATACACAATTTTATATTCCTATGTGATTATTTTCTTAATCTATTAAAAAGTTATAGAGCTAACAAAGTATTGTTATGGAAGGACCAATTTGTTGGGCCTACAGAAGGCTTTAGGACCTGTGAGTGTTTACACTGATAAAAACAACTTAGTGCAGGGGGGGCAAAAACCCGCAGTTTCAGTTTTTTTATTGGTATTGTGGGCGCTAGTGGGTCAATATTCCATAAAATACTGATGTAACTGATAGATTAGGATGTCGGCATGAGTTACTTACAGTAACGATGCTGTTGTATAGATATCAAGTAAGCAATTTGAATTTTTCAAAAACCTCTTTTTGCTGGCTTTTTTGCCCCACATGATGGGGTAAAAACCCGCACGGCTAGGGCAAAAATCCGCAGTGCGGGTTTTTACCCCATTTCACACCTTTTTTTGGGAAAAGGAAAGGGTTTCAATGAAGACATGTAATGTAATAAAAAATGTATTCCTCAGAATAAACCAAATAGACGTAATAAGTCATCGTGAGATCAATGGAAATAACAGACTAAATGTTTATACAAAAAAAAAGTGAGTCTTAAATAATTTTTTGGTAAACATAGGCCTATTTTGAAAAGAAAAACATTGATCGCCATATTTAAAAAAAATAGGTATTTTGTGTTTAACTATCACGTTGGGGGAAAAAAAAGAAAAAAAAGCCTTGAACCTCAAAGTATTAAAGATTGTTTGGTGAGTAATTTTATTCAATAAATTGTTAAATCCGTCAAATCTTCCGGGAAACTTATTGTATTTTGGAATCTTGCAGAAGAATTTTGAGTCAGCTTGGAGAGCTTCATTTGAATATTATTCTCCTCGGCTGTCTCGTAGAACCGTTGGCTTTTAGGTCCTCGCTTGTACAACAGCCCATGCTAGCCACACCTGTAAAGCGAGATAACTCTAATGATGTAGAGCCTGGAGCAGTTTCTAGTTTTCCCCTGCACCTTGGCAACGGCAAAATCACCAATTTGAAGTGATGAAGTGTCATTTTCTCTTTTTTCTTCCTCTTCAGAAAATAATAATAAAATATTTAGCACCGCGTCTTACTACCCGTTTGGATTATACGCTTTACGTACTAATTTCTCTGATGGACTAGGAATTGAGAAGGTTTAATTAGAGGAAGTGAACCTGCATTTGCGTGGAGGGAGAGTGGAAAACCATTTAGGAAAGACCACCCCCAGTTCACCCGACCGAGATTCGAACCTCGAAATCCCCGTCCTCAGCAGTCGAGCTCAACATGACTAGCGCGTTAGCCAACTACACCACCGAGGCGGGTATTCAGAAAATAAACCATCCAGATCGGAGCTGTCAATTAGATGCACATGTTGGTGTCGGATTCTGAAGAGCTGGAAGGTGATTTCTTCCTTCTATTTCTCTTTGGTTTGTCTGCGGGGAAAAGTCTCTTGTTGCAATTGTTATTCCTTGTAGTTTCTTTTTCTGCCGAAAATTGTTCCAAACGTTCTTTGTTGGGGGTAGATGACAGTATTACTGACTTCAAACCTCTACCAGAGCGTTTTCTTTTTATTTGAATTTTGGGGGGATAAATTATATCTTCCGGCGGTGTATTGATTTGAGAGGGTTCTGGGATGGCTTGGCCAATGTTTTCTTCGTGAGGGATGGAGGGGTCGCTGGAATTGAAGATCGGTTCTTCATTGGGCCTTTCCGATGGAGAGTCGCCTAGTGTGGGATTACTCGGGCCTTCCTCAGGAACCGCCGGGATCGAGGTGGAGTTGGTGTTTGGAGGACATTCAGAAACTTCACTGGGCTCACAACCCACGGTTGACTCATTTTCCTGCTCAAAGATTATGACTCTTCTTTCCATCTTCTTCAAGAACGTCTTCTTGGTCTTGATCGGCCTGATCAGCCTCGGTAAATTTGTTTTTGTCCAAGGGATAGATCCCTGTTGCGCGAAAACCTTGGACTGCATTTTCCATGGTAGCCGCTTTCTCAACTGCTGTCTTGAAAGTCTCGGCCACGTTGTAGAGACTCGGGACTTGACCCGGATGAGTCACATTCCAGCAGCATCGTAATAAGGTTTCGACCGAGGGACTGGGTCTTATGGCCGCTGTGAGGTGGGAGGCTCGACATGTGAGACATGATTGTCCAGTATCAGTAGAATAGGGCAGGGTTGGTGAACTTGATAAAGGTTGGAGTGTTCATATAGCCTTTGTCCGTTACTGCCATGGCTCATCTGACTGGTCCAGTTTTAATGAGGAGATTGAGCCTCTTACGCGCGAAAATGAAAAATGGAGGTACAAAGAGACCAGTCGCGTTCGTTGAACAAGCAACTGACACAGTTTCACCTTGTTCAGCTGCCACGGATTTTGCCAGTTGGGGGACACGTGTTCGGGGAGCTTATTTGGCACTGTCTGGACCCCCGTTTCATCCATATTATAAACAGGTTCAGATGGAAATCCATATTTTATCATACAGGTTTCCAAGTTTTCAAAATATTGATGTATTTGAGTTCTGTTGAACCCCATATTTCTGGCGATACTGGTTTTGCGGGCTATTCTGAGTGACAACTTGTTTATCCTCATGAATTCTCCGGTGAAATCTCTCCCAGAAAGTTGGCTTTGTGTGGAGAATGGGTCTTCTATGCCGTTTTTCAATGCATAACTGTACGTCAGAAACCGCAAAGACTTCAAAGTCAGGCCAAAGAAACGCTTGTCCAATTCAATACAGTGTTTGACGATTTCCTTTTCTCATTCTTCGGAAAAGACTTTGCGGAAACGCCCGAGCTTTACAGACCCTCTTCCTATCTTCAATCGAGTACGCAGACTTTTCTCATGAAAACCAATAGCCTTGGCGGATTGACGACCCTTGCTCAATCAGTGTGCGTGCGTGGTTGAGAATGGCTTCTGTCATGGGCCTGTGTTCTGTTTTTCTTTTGTAGTTTCTGAAACACAAGAGAAACCATTTTAGATTATTTATTAGATTTTATTATTTAGCCAATATTATTAGGTATTTTATTATTATATACCCCAAACTGTGATGTTATCAATGCCCCCCGTGTGTGCCAAGATGGATGGATCAACAATAGGAAAGAGTTCTCAGATAATAACAGACCTCACCTCTTGCCTTCAAACAGCAAGTTACGTTTTGTAATACCTTCATTCAACATTCAATTAAATCAAGGGAAATATTACATGAAAACTGGTTAATATACACTTACCTCATTATTTCGTTGTGCTGACATCCAACCGACATAAGTTTCTTCTACATAACTGGTGGGGTTGCAGCCTATCTGCACCCCAGAGGCCGTTGATTAGATTACACGTTATGAGTAAATACACGTTATGAGTAAAGTAAAAAAAAAAAAAGACATGCGTGGTTTTGCCCACCTACCCTATTAGGGAAATCTAGAATAAATGACACTGATGCATCAAGTCAATCAATCCATGTTACAGCAGGTACATATATTCTTGTAAGTGTGTATCTAGCAAAGAACAGGTATTGTCAATGCCTGCATCATACAAGCAGTTCTTCCCAACAATAGGTATTGTTCAATGTGTGCATCATACAAGCAGTTCTTCCCAACAACAGGTATTGTCAATGTGTGCATCATACAAGCAGTTCTTCCCAACAATAGGTATTGTCAAGGTGTGCATCATACAAGCAGTTCTTCCCAACAATAGGTATTGTCAATGTGTGCATCATAAAAGCAGTTCTTCCCAACAATGAGTTTTAATATGATACAAGTAAGACATTGTTTCAGCCAAATGATAAATAGTTCATATCAGTGGTACGTCTGGAAGATATTGTTCAAGTTCGTCAAATACCAACAATATAATGTGTGAGGTACAACTTCCCTAGCCACATTAATATTTTGGAAAAATAAACTTTGCATATTATTGAACTATGTATTTAAAAAGAAACCAACTAATAGTTTATTTGTTTAACTTAGGCCTATCATAAAACCTCATGTGTATTGAGATAATTTTGTATTTTTTTTGTAATAAAACTAAGCTACCCTGTGGATTGAACTTTGCACTCAATGCTTTGTTTAGAATTAAGTGCCAAGTTTGATCTCCTGGATGACCGAGTTTTGTTACAAAAAATACAAAATGTTCTTGCTATAATTTGTAATAGTATATTTTTTATGAATTTTTATTTACAAAATTTACATTATTTCAAATTCTATGATTATAAAATAATTACCACAAAAATATTTGCAAATATTGCCTTTAAACTAGTTTAAACACATTTACAACAAAATTGTCCTTCCATAATAATATGTGTAACCTAATTGTAATTTTAATATTGAATAAAAAACTTTATCAGCTAAAAATTTGTTTTACATTTTTTTTACAAACTACATAACTCACTTAGTTTGATGCTGCTGTGTGCCGTTTATGGATTCAATAACTCTTGGAGAGAGCCCAAAGGTGCAATGAAATATGATTCATTTCCAAAGAACCGAGTTACGCTAAATTAATTGTCTATAGGCCTACTTTGGTTGAAAGCACCAATTTTGAAACATACCCATAGGTAATGTAGGTACGACTAAGTCTCTTGTAAACTAACCACAAATTTTGGAACTGTGCGGATCAGTTGGCAATGTTCACCTCTGTTGACTCAAAGAGTCTTGGGTTCGATTTCCAGCAATGCTGAAACATTTATTGTTGGTCCGGTGGGCTTCCCTTACAATATTATTATTATTAGCTCCGTGTCTCACTACCTGTCCGGGTTATACGCACTTACGCTAATGTGTAATGGTAAGGTGATTGTGAGATGAAATGGAGGACATACAGTTTAACGTGGAATCCGAACCACGGTGGAGGCCTGGCATTCCCCACATTCACAAGATGTCTTGTCAGAGGTGAAGGAAGGGTTTGGTAATCAGATAAATCTGTGCCGGGACCGAGGATTGAACCCCGGCCGCCAGCACAGAAGTCTGACCCCTAACCCCTAGACCGCCAGGTCACCTTTCCCTTACACAAGGAAGTATTTACGTCTGGGCTTTGTGTTCAATCATTAGATTTTAATTCATGTGCTGATACGGTCTGTAGATTCAGAAAGAGTGTCATGTTAACATTTCTCGATAATAATGTATTTTTACATTTTGACAGTCTCATATGTCTAGACAGCAATTACTGCCACAAACTAATGCTAACTTATTAACTAATTACAAGTGTGACAAAATTGTCCTTCCGTACATTTTTTTACAAACTACATACACCAACAACTATCCGCAACAAATGCAATCTAAAGAGGAGGTTTTTACCTGCGGAATATGTTCCTCATCCTGCCACAAGGTGGCGAGACGGGCCTCTAACTCGTTCTGGTCCTGAGAGAGTCCGGCGAGCACTTCGTGACTCTGCTCCCAGTCCTCGTCTCCTGTGTATGGTACAGAGCAGACACACATTGTTTGTTATCGAGTGAAAGGTGGCAGGATTGTTACGGTATGATGCCACTACAGAGACAGTTAGGTGGGTCGAGTCCAGATAACAGCTGTATGAGGTTCAAACCTCAATCAGTGACACTGGGTTTTGCCCTAACTTTTATTTATATTTGTATTTGTTTCCTAGCTTACTACCCGTCCGGGCTATTTTCATTTAATTAAACTAATGGGGTTGGGATGAGGAGGATATAATTTAGAGGAAGTGTACACGTATTCTCGTGGAAGTAGAGTAGGGGAATCACTTTTTAAGAAAGCTAGTCAGTCTATTGATGAAGTGACACCTTAGACCAGGGGTGGCAACCTACCGCACGCGGGACGATAGTCAATGGCAGCGTGGCAGCAATGGTGAGCGATTTGAATTTTAAAAAAGTTACGGTAATATAAAATGTTTATCTTTAATTAAAATCATTTTTATGGGTAGTAATTTTAATAACAATGCGTTTTATGTTTCAATGATTCAATTATTTTCTTTCAAAATTTCAAAACAATAGTTTTCAAAACTTAAATTTTGCAAAACACATTTATAACTTTGGTATTTATTCTGAATTACCTGATTTATATTAAAATATTAAACATTCTAAGAAACAGTAGTTAGGCTATTTGATATATTCGATTTAGAAACCTGTTCTATTTACATTTTACAAGATTAACTTAGTTAGTTTTAATAGTTGTACTAGTTAACTGGTATAAACATATTTAGCACCACGTCTTACTACCCGTTCGGGTTATACGCTTTAAGTACTAATTATGCTAATGGATTAGGAATTGGGAAGGTTGAATTAGATGAAGTGAACCCACATTTTCGTGGAGAGAGAGTGGAAAACCATTTAGGAAAAACCACCCCCAGTTCACCCGACCGAGATTCGAACCTCGATCTCCCTGTCCTCAGCAGTAGGGCTCAACACGACAAGCGTGTTAGACAACTACGCCACCGAGGCGGGTAGTTTAACTGGTATAAGAATATAAACAGTTTGGTTGAGCTTGGTTGGTCGGCACGCCGAGCACACAACCAAAAGTTTGCCGACCCCTGTTTTGGACTATGCACCCACCGATGCGAGTTATTTGGTATCCTGCACGTTCAAGGATTGATACTATATCTTTGACTCACCAATGGCATCCGAGCCGAACGTCTCGTCGTTGAGCGCATCGTACTCCTCCTCATCGGAGTCATAAGCCAGGTCATCTGGAAAATCTTCCACCTCATCCATCAAGCCCTACCAACACAACCAAATTATCACAAAAATAACCATCGAAGTGACAAAACTACCTCAAGTAAAGTGACAGCATTTAAATCGTTCAACTTGGATGGAACAAGACGCCATCTTTAAGGCAAGTTCACTCCGACAGGTGCGTTACAAGTATGTAGTTTGCTTGTGGAGTGCAATCTGTGCAATCTGTTTAACTCTGACAATGATTTTGGACTAGGTGGTTCCAGGATTGTACACTAGAGTCGCGACTATCCGGCTCGGTTCTCGGTGCTAACAAGCGGGTTTTAATATAAACAAACCGGTACAGATCCAACATTTACTGAATTTATAATGCCATCCATATAATGTTCTATTTTCTCTTGTTGAACTTACTTTGTACCCAATGTTCCGTTTACAAAATAAAGTAGGCCCTACCGTATGGTAAACATTTTAAAAATATATTTCTCGTTTAATTTCTACTGTTCCCCTACAATTACTGTAATCCTATTTATATTCGATCCACTTTTCCTGTACCTTCTTCCAAATATATTACAATTACCTCATAAAGCGAAAAGAGGTTTTCCTTATAGAGTTATATTGTAATCCTATTTAACAACTCAATCAGAAAACGAGCAGATTCTATCCCGGAATGCCACCGATTTAGGCCGGATGGTGGTGAATCCAGTGACGAGGTGGCCCATGCAAGGTAAGGGAGAGTTGTAGGCCTACCGGGAGTAGTAAGATCAAAGTCGGAGAAGAAGATATTCAAAGTTCCTCATTTGCAGGAGGATATGAATAGTTTAATATGTTCTAATGACTGTTTGTCCAATGAGAGTTTCTAAGGGGAAATTATAACAAAATTAGGTTTAATTAACCTAACCTGTTTTATATCGGGGGGGTGATAAGAACCCAAAATTATCAATACTATAAGAGAAGAATCTTATACAAGGTTACGAGAGATTTAGCATGTTTATATATGGGACAGAATATATTATAGGTCTACTAGTATAATTCTATAAGGAATAACTTTTTAGTTACCAAAAAGGAGGTATAAACATAAAGGGGAGAGGACATATAATTTCTACAGAATATTCAAAGGTTGACCTATAAAAAGAAAACAAGAATGAGTAAGTTTTTATTATTATTAGCACCGCGTCTTACTACCCGTTCGGGTTATACACACTTACGCTAATGTGTAATGGTAGGGTGATTGTGAGATGAAATGGAGGACCTACAGTTTAAAGTGGAATCCGAACCACGGTGGAGGCCTGGCATTCCCCACATTCACAAGATGTCTTGTCAGAGGTGAAGGAAGGGTTTGGTAATCAGATAAATGTAGGGATGAAGAAGTAAGCATTTTAGAGGTAATATAATTACCGGCATTTTCGTGGAAGGAGAGTGAGAAGCTATTCAGGGGAAACCACCCCCACGAGACTTGACCACGATTCAAAACCTCAATCTCACCATCTTCAGCAGGTTGGTATTTGTTTTAATTTCTTCATTTAATTAGCCATGAATGTGCTTCCCCAGATGTAATCCAGTCCGGCACACACCACTTACTTACTCAATGGCATCAGGAACGGGAAAGTTCACTGATGAACTTTCAATAGTACATCGCCTATCTCTATCTTGAGCTACTTCTATCCAGTCCACCTAATTACATCATCTCTCTTTCAGGACCATTCTAATGTTATCCCCCACCTTCTGAGTCTAGGTCTTCCCAATGGTCTCTTCTAATTAGTTTGACAGTCTATAGGCCCCTACTTTGAACATCCTGATCACTGTAATCACCATAAAGTAATTTTACAAGATTTGATTATCCTAACAATATCCTATGATTGATGAGTACAGAGTATGTAACTCATCATTATGTAGCCTCCTACACTCCCCAATATCTTCTTAAGCACCATGTTTAAACACCCAAAACTTATTTTTATCATTTAAGGTTGAGAGAGCATGTTTCACAACCATAGAGAACAGTAAAATTGTTTTGTTTGTTCTGAGTTTGCATTTCAAGAAACCACTCCACTAGCAGTTCTAAAATAATACCGTCATAAGCGGTGGATCTTTGAGAAATGTTATTGATGGAAACATAACCTGTGATTATCGGCACTGTGGTAGCAAACCTTAGTTCATTCATTTATTTTATCATTTTTTTCCTATATAATTAATTATAACTTACCAAGAATATATTTGTAAAAATAAACTATTATTAATTACTTCACATGACATATACATGTGGAATATAAAATTGAATACTAATCCTCTCTCAAATATCAGTCAAACAAATTTGCGGACAGAACTTTTCCACGAACTCATAAACGTTTATTCTAGTGGAAAACAGGATCTGAGCAGGGAGACAACTGTAGAAATAATAACCAAATATAACCATAATAAAAATAAGTAAATAATTAATAAATGCGCTTGAACAAGATGTAACCATAGAGAAAATAGGTAAATAATTTATAAATACGTTTAAAACACATGATTAGTACACACTATCATAAAAATTGGAACCATATTTAGGAAAATTTGAGATATTTGACTTTGAACTTAGAACTTATATCAGACATGCAACTAGTCGTCTAAAACCGCCAAGTTTAAGGTGCCACAGTTTCTATATTTGAAATTGCAGCACGACCACACTTGGTGGTGTAGGTAGTACTAGGTACCTACAACAACCCTGCATAGTCGCAGAACCTGGATCCTCTGAAAATTTTGAGATATTTGACTTTGAACTTTCATCAGCTAGCCTCATAAAATCGACAAGGTTAAGGTGTCACAGTTTCTATATTTGAAATTGCGGCACGAGCACACTTGGTGGTGTAGGTAGTACTAGGTACCTACAACAACCCTGCTTAGTTGCAGAACCTGGATCCTCTGGAAATTTTGAGATATTTGACTTTGAACTTTCATCAGCTAGCCTCATAAAATCGCCAAGTTTAAGGTGCCACAGTTTCTATATTTGAAATTGCGGCACGAGCACACTTGGTGGTGTAGGTAGTACTAGGTACCTACAACAACCCTACATAGTCGTAGAACCTGACAAATTGCGAGTCACTGCATTTCCTCCATAATCTACCCTAATACAACCATCTTGATATATCATAATTTTATCTCATTTGTTTAGATCGATATCGATAAATTTATTTTTTACCGCAATTTTCGTTTAATTTAGTAGTAGATGTAGTGTATTAGACCATGGGATAAATCAGTGGGAAAGATGGTTCCAGTGTTTATGCTAAAATAATTGAATACGTTATTGACATTTTGGATGTTTTGAGCTAAGAGATAGTCACATTTTGAAATGGAATGTCGTGTACTTAGATCTGCCCAGAGTAGAGTGTAGGGGCATGCCGCTTCAAAGTCACTGCCACTCCAAATCTGTGTTTCTGGTTTCTGAAAATATCAGCACAAGCCCTAGTTTGTCAGTATCTCTTTTGAACACAAATGTTTCATAGTAAATTTTTTTTCACACGTTTAACATGCACAAGTCTAAAGTTTCCGCGATCCTCAACCGACATACAATATTATGGGCAGCTAATTAACTCTCACTTATCGTGGGTGGACATTGACAAGGACTTAAAATTAATCCTCACACTTTGTAGAACAGTTTTATCCACAAGCTATGGGTTAAACAATCTTTCACATATATATATATATATATATATATATATATATATATATATGTGTGTGTGTGTGTGTGTGTGTGTGTGTGTGTGTGTGTGTGTGTATGGCACAGCAATCAATCATTGTTCTCAAATTAATTCAATCATTACACTAGGCCTCGTTCATCAGAACTCTTTACAACGATAGAATTTAGCAAATATGTATTTTGAATAAGTATGGGTCCGATATAATCTCTGGGTATAGGCTATGTTTCTGTTCTGGTTGGTTGAAGTGAATGAGAGAGAGCGAGGGAGTCTATGTTGATGGGTTTATGTATAATGTGTATGTATTTACAAAAGCATGACGCATAAGAACATATCTTAACACTACGGTATTTCATATGGGAATTGTAGTTTAGATGCTTCAGAGCAACTAGCCTGGTTAGTGCTAAATATATTAATAAGCCGTTGCATATTTGAAGCACACACTTATTGCAAAGTTATTTTTAGAATTACCCTATTCATGCACGAAAATAGCTTAAGTTTAGCCAATCCTAAAAATTATTTGCAAAGTTTAGTGTATGGTAGTTAAACTAGAAAGGTGCACCCATTATTTTGGTAAAATATTTTGCATAGCTGTATATTGGTATGTTTGTTTGCATGCTGTTACTTTCCTATCTATATTTTTATATTCTCTAATATTGGTATTTTTATTAATTACCAAACCACCTCGGTGGCGTAGTTGGCTAACACGCTAGTCGTGTTGAGCTCGACTGCTGAGGACGGGGAGATCGAGGTTCGAATCTCGGTCGGGTGAACTGGGGTTGTTTTTTCCTAAGTGGTTTTCCACTCTCCCTTCACGCATAAGCGGGTTCACTTCCTCTAATTCAACCTACCTAATAACTAATCCATTAGCGTAATTAGTATTTAAAGCGTATAGCCCGAACGGGTAGTAAGACGTGGTGCTAAATATTATTATTAATTACTTTATATATATATATATATATATATGTGTGTGTGTGTGTGTGTGTGTGTGTGTGTGTGTGTGTGTGTGTGTGTGTGTGTGTAAATTTAGTATGCCATGCATTCTCATGTTGATCTGTTTATGTTAAAGCATGTTGGTAGAATTATCCGCGCTTTGATTAAATTGTTAGACTTTCGAGAATTTAAGACACTATAATAGCCCTGACTGACTACAATTAATAATATTGTCCTTTCAGTTGTCTAAATAAATACAATATGTCAAAAGTGAGCTATATAGAACACATACGATGATCATAAAGTACATATGATTAAATAGAGTAAATTAAAAAATAACCTACACGATGATTCTTCTATGCTCTACCCGACCCACTGAGCCATCCTGACAAATATTCCCTATTTGGTTACACCTAGATCAGGGGTTTTCTTCGGCAACAGCGCATAGTAACTCTCCCTGTCTCTCTTTGAGTGACAACAGGTGCAGAAACTTTGGAAGGGGGATAAGGGAGTGCCGCTGTCAACTAATGACTATTTACTCTTTGAGTACAAATACCCGCCTCGGTGGCCGCATGGTCTAAAGTGCTAGTCTCGTTTTAGTCTAGACCACCGAGGACGAGGGGCTCAAGTTGGCTCTGATACCACATAGCCCAAAATTAATTAGTCAATCTTATCAGGATAAACTGGATTGCCTTGACCAAAACTATATAGAAGTCCCATTAATAAATTACCATGTAGGATAGAAAAAATAATACAGCTATGGACACCGTTATTACGGTTAATTTAATTAATGTTTATTTTTAATTAATTTTATATTGATTATGTTTTATTTTTGTTACGATTACGCTAATGTGTTAAGAATAAGGTAGGGTGTAATTTAGAGAGAGTGTTCCCACCTTTGTGTGGAAGTTGAGTGGAAAACCATTCAGGAAAAACCATTTGTAGTACACTCAACCGGGATTCAACCCCCGATCTTCCCATCATCGGCAGGCCAATTTATTTAGAAAGGGACGCCAAAGACTTTAGAGCATTCAACAGCCGATTATGTAGGGTTTTTTTAGTGCCGCGTCATACTACCTGTTCAAGCTATACACCTATGTACTAATTACTCTAATGGGCTAGGGATAAGGTAGGTGTAATTTATAGTAAGTGCACCCGCATTTGCGTGTTGTTAGAGCGTGGGGAAACTATCAGTGTACAGGAGCGAAATTGAACCCCTATCTTTAGTCCTCGACATTATATTCCGACACGAGAGAAGCGCTAGACCGTGCGGCCACACACACAACTATATCAAGTCAGCAACTGTTTGTTTTGCAATTCCACGAAATAATACTTTGCAAGCTGTGTTGGCTATTTTCTTTCAATAATAATTTCTCGTCGCTCGTTGTTTTGAAAAATAAACTCCCGCTTACTATTTTTCACCCTTCGACGAGAACAAATCCCAACGTAGAAAATAACTACAAGCACTTTGAAGTACTGTGACAGAGTGTGTATTGTCTTAATGATTTCCTAATCTCCTTCCACGTAAATGCGAGTGTTTTCCCTTAAAAAAATTATATCCTGCTTATCCTTCTTCATTTATCTTAGTTAGTTTATGTTTAATTTACCTGTATAGCAAAGTGTAAAACAACAATTGTTTCCACAATGTAAACTCCTCGGCATAGATTCCAAACGAATCCAAACTTCATGAGTATACGCCAAATAAGCCAGCGAACTTTTTGGCGCAGATTCAATATGGGCTAAATATTAATTCAACCTACTGTATTTAGAAAATTGGATCTATAATCAATTTAAATTCTAAAAAATATAATGTGGGCTTTAGAAAATAGGAAACAATGAATATAAAATCTGAATAGCCCTATCCTATTTCCAGTATACCACAGCGTACTTGTTATTTAAAAATCCCTATAGTTTCTTGTCGAATCAAATGGAGATACGACATTAAACGCCGGTAATGTGGCCAAAGCCGGCCCCAAACCCGGTCGAAAAACACAGAGGGGGTGATAGCACCATAATTATAGGCATAGGATATTCCTTGGAATTCACCTGAAAAACTAAAGACGCTGAAATGGACTGATGGATAACTACATATTTTGGCAAGGTCGGTTCGGTCACGTCCTCATACAAAGGTAATATTTTATTCCGTACTATATTTACTAATACTATTTAGGAAATATCACCCTCAGTATACCCTACCGGGATTCAGACCCCGATCTTCCAATCATCAGCAGTCTAGTCTATTGGGAGAGTGACGCCTTATGCTATGTGAACACTGAAGCAGGTACGGTATATTGTATTATTATACGTTTTCTTACTTCCATGATAACATATTAAATTAAAACACCATAGTAAACATAACAATGGTAACTGTAAGGCAAATATGTATACATATTGTAATCTATCCCTGCAGTTCATTTCCCTACCACACCCCAAGAATGTGCTCGAAAGATTAATGGGGTGTAATAACTTACGATTATGGAACAATGGAACTGAAAAAGAAGCAATAATCTCGTGAAGCTTGTATAATCCACCATTTGGCTTCCCCACTGAAGGTAATTAGGTTTATCCTGTCAGTCGTCAAAAAGCAACGTTCGGCAACTTACTGTTTTCTTGATCAGTCTGAGCTATATTGGTGTTGTGTTTGTGTGGATTAGGAAATTAGTACAAAGCAAAGCTTACATGGTGAGTAATACTCCCAATTTTAAAAAAATATTATATTTTATTGTTTTAAAAAAATATTTCAATGTTGAAAAATGTTTTTGTAATGGAATCATAGAAAATTTGGTTAATCTCGCTAATACTAAAGCTAAAATGTACCCAGTCATGATGCCCGTCCAGGATCAACGTATTTTAATTACGCTAAGACAGAAGGAATGAAGAAGGTTGAATACAAATCAAACGCAATTGCATTTGTGGGACTAGATAGTTGTAAAACATAATCCAATAATTAAAATAATTAGAAAAATTAGTTTAATGATCAAAGTTTGATGTGTTATTGCTCTATTAAGAATATAAGTAAGTTGTAAGCAATATATGTTTTAAATTTCAATTCATGAACTTCATTTTTAGGCCTTTAAACTTTTAATATAATAGTTTTTCATTATTTAAAGTCTTTGTTAGAATATTAGAGTCATCCAAATGTATTACTTTTACTTTTGATTTTAAGCATCGTGCAATGTATCAATAGCTGTACCCGGAAGCTGGGAGATGCACCTGTTTCTTGCACGTGTGTTCTTTCAGGGGAGGGGGAGATTTTGGCTCAGACTCCTGGCCAATCAGTGCCTCGGGTTTAGCATCTGGTTTTGACCTTATGTGGAAGGAAAGCGTCAGACGCGGCACTGGCCGGTTAGCACGCAAAGAGAGAAGACCCGTACTCACTATTAACTTATCGTAACATGTAGAGATAGTTTCGAGATGGGTGAAATTTCATAACTAATTCGTTTTTCTAAATTAAGTATCCGTGGTACCAACATGTAAAATACCTTAACACCGCAGAGGAAACCAACACCAACCAGAGTAAAATACCATAGCATACCAGAGAGAACCAGCATAGGCCAAAGTAAAATACCATAGTATTCAATTACAAACCATAACATTCCAGAGTATAGTTACAGAGTATTCTATTGCAACCCATAGCATTCCAGAGAAAAATACCCGAGTATTCCATTGCAAACAAGAGAATTCAGAAGAAAAAAAACAACAGAGCATCCCAAAGTAACCAAATCATTCCAGAGTAAACCAGAGACCCTGAAAGAACCAGACTAACTCTGGTTGTTTCATAACCGAATGAAAACCAGAGTAAAACCCCGAGCTTAGTTTGCTCTGGATTCCATTGGTTTTCTACTCTGGTTTCCTCTTGAGATTTTCGCCGCGGTAGCCCCGTTTAAGAGGGACTAGGTTAGCGCCTCCTCATTGTGACTATGATCTTAACTCACTATTAGTTGCCATAGAGAGCGTTTAATTGTTTAATTATTAGATGCCTAAGTAGCTAGGCTTCTTAAGAACCTGAGTGAGCATAAGCTGATGGGTTAATGGTCATGTTCTTTGGGGTACAGACATTAAATCGAGCGAGCTCTTTCTTGAGGTCAGTTCAAGGGATTTATTTAAATGTTTATAATTATCGACTCACCACTGTTCACTTTGTTGCAGTGGGCGAGTTGTCGAGTTTGTTTCCTCGGGAACCTTTAGGGTCCTGGATATTGATCCCGAAGTGTAATTATCTTTAGTTAACTACTGTTGGCTCATGTTCCTGTACTCACGGGTCTCATAATACTGGGCGTTTCTCTTTCCACCAAGATTGACTGGATTGTTTCACCATTTGAGTTTGCAGACAGTTCAGAAGAGCTATATTTCAGTGCCAATGAACGAAACTAATTCATCGATCTCTGCGCTTATTCCATGCTAAATTTTAAATTTGACAAGGGTGAAACATCATTGGTTGTTTTTGGGCTTGGACTGGTGGAGGAGTACCCTAACCTACTGAGAAAAGCAATTAACAAACCCACTTTTGACCTGCTTGCATTCTTATCTGTGCAAGCAAGCTTTCTCAGCCATGGCGACAATAAAATCCAAAGTAAGAAATGGACAGCTATCTCTTGAGAATTGTATGCGTGTTGCGTGTAAACCATTTCTCAGCCATGGCGACAATAAAATCCAAAGTAAGAAATGGACAGCTATCTCTTGAGGATTGTATGCGTGTTGCGTGTCAACCATTTCTCAGCCATGGCGACAATAAAATCCAAAGCAAGAAATGGACAGCTATCTCTTGAGGGTTGTATGCGTGTTGCGTGTCAACCATTTCTCAGCCATGGCGACAATAAAATCCAAAGCAAGAAATGGACAGCTATCTCTTGAGGGTTGTATGCGTGTTGCGTGTCAACCATTAGGCCAGATATAAAACTTTTGTGCTCTAAACATTGATACATGAAATTACTTATTGTTGCAAATATGTAGATCTATTTATAATACAAATATTTTACTCGAAACATATATCTATAAAAACAATAACTTTCAAGCTATGCGCAAATATATATATTTTTTAAACTTTTTGAACACCAATTTAAAGTATTGCGATCGTAAAAAAAAATCTAACCTGAAATGTTGATGGATGTCGATGTCTCATGACACCCCCACACCTTAAAAAATGGTCTTTACAATGCCATCTGTCTGTGTGTCTTTTTAACACCAAAATTAAGAGTAGTTTAGTAAAAAGCTAAAAGAGAAAAAATATAATTTCTCAAAATCAGCTCTAGCGATTTTGATTAAAATTCATACCTAGGTGTTGATTAAGATTATCAATAAACTGGATATTTTCATTTTCCCATGAAAATGACTTTTAGGATAATTTACAAAAGCGGAAATTTCCGTATCTCTGCAACTATTTGAGATACTAAATAACTTATCATTGCAAAATTGTAGTAGGGCCTACTATTAAAAATTAAAAACTTTTATTTGTAATATATTTTTTTATAAAACAAACTGTTTGAGATATTCACAAATATATTAATACAATTTTGTGAGCTTTAGTTGTAAAGAGATACTACTAAAGTTTTAACACAATAATTCTCCAATGACAGAGTAATTAGATATAAGTCTCTCAAAAAGTTTGTTATTTTTCCTTAAACCTCTTAGAAGAAATATTTGTACAACAATGATATATCTCTATTTTAGACTCAATAGTCAATATTTAAATTTTTTATTGGTCAAAATTTATAAATGAGTAATTTGATGACCTGAAGATATGAAACACCTAATTAAATCTTGAAAATTTTAACCAGAAGTCAAAATCTTAATACGAAGTGTTGACCCTTGTGCGTCCAATATCAATCTTTTTTTATTGGTTCAAACATACAAAGAGGGCATTAATTCTTTAAAAATAAAATTATAAAAACTAAAACTGGGACTCAAAAAAATGTTTTACATAAGTATAGTGCAATTTATGCTTGGGTTTGCTAGTGAATATTATTTCCTTTCACGTAATATATTAAGAGTTTTGAGTAAACATCTCCAATTTGAAACAATAGAGCGAGAACCTACGTGAGGAGTATCGTAACATTTATTTGTGATATTATTCATTTTGTGATCTAAAACTATGGAGTGTGTGCTAGTTTATTGATTTCCAAAACTTTTACTCTATAACTGAATTTGTGTATTTTATTAATTTTGTTGTTATATCTATATATTTCAATTAAAACAGCAAGGGAGTAATATAAAAATGTGTTATTTTTATTTAAAATAAATAAAAAATTAAAACAATGTTAATAGTTTAGTATGATACTCTGATATATTCCACTTTAAATAAAAAAATGTGCAACAACAAAACGCTTTAGAAAATATTAACGAGAGTGCCACGAGAAACTAATCCCTTTCACAAGGTCGTCTGACATTCCCCACATTCACAAGATGTCTTGTCAGAGGTGAAGGAAGGGTTTGGTAATCAGATAAATCTGTGCCGGGACCGAGGACTGAACCCCGTACCCCCAGCACAGAAATATGACATCTTACCCATAGACCTCCAGGTCACCGATAGTTTATAATAATATGAGTTGTAATAATTCTATTCAATCACATACACACACCCATTTCACCGGTCGAATGGTCTGATGCAGCCCGCCCGAGCTCACTGAAAATGTGGCCCTCATAGTGTCTTGGAGGAAAATTAAAGCAAACACGTGGGTGGCAAATATGAAATAGCTAATGATTTAAAAATATATAGTAATAATAATAATTTAAAAAAAGAAATCATGATTGCATTTTATTTCACATTTATTTGATTAAGAATATTTATATATTTATAATACTGAGTAAGTGTGTGTGCATAGACCACATATTTCAGCATTTTTCTATAAACTTTTATAAACTAACTATAAACTTTTTCCGGCAGTAAAATTTGAAAGATTCTACCACCAAAAATATCATTTCCGTCTGTGTGTGTGTGTGTGTATAAATATAGTGTGTGTGTATATAAAAAGTATTGAAAGTAATTGTTAGTTAAGTGTTGTTTGTAGGCCTCTATTAGGTTAATGGTATTACTAAATATATCTTCGGCCCACGACGTGAACCGATGTCAAATTTGGCCCTTGATGTGAAAAATGTCGGACCACCCTGGCCAAAGTCATCACTCTCGCAATAAACCAGACTGCCAATGACTGAGTGACCAGGGTTTGAATGGTTGAATGGTTTCCACTCTCCCTCCAAGCACATGTGATTACACTTTTTTTTTCTAAATTCAACCTTCCTCATCCATAACAAACTACTGTAATTAGCACATATGTCCGATTCTAAACACACACAAGTTGGTTATTATGGCTAAATTTGAGGAATACAATAACGGTAGGTCTACATACAATCCATACAATTATTCTGTGTTAAATAGATTTGTAAATATTGAGTAGCTTTTAATACATTCTCAATATTAAGTATTGACAACTTGACAAATATTATTTTACTAGGTATATTTCATACATGAACTACATTGATAAATATCTACAATATAATAACAAAGTATAAACTAAACATCAGACAATTAATAATAAAACCAGGAGCAAAGATTGTTAAAAACACCTCTCGCAAAGTACTGGTTAATATAAACCAGACACTTTTAGAACCTATCATGTTTGTTTTTCATGTATTTTTACATATATTCATAACATAGTCCCTTAATTCCAAAGCTAACCTTTTATGTTATATAATTTGATATTGGTGTAGTTTTCAGTTGGGTGCAAAGATTATTAACAAGACTAAACAAGAAAAACCCTATTATCCAGACGCGTTGGACCAGAGAATTACAGAATCAGTGAATCATGAGGTGATGTTGTCATGTTGGCAACCTGGAATACCGCAAAGCAATCTCAAGATTTATACACAAAATATTTTATTAATCAACTAAAAAAAGTGTGAGTCAAGTTCCCTTTTATTTCCAGTCAGTCTTTAAAAATATTGTGGATATTATGGACACCTATTAAATGGCAGCTCAGATAATCATACTTCTTAATTAGATTCATTTTAACTGACAAATTAAAATAAGCAATACATAGATAAAATCATCATCATCAACCATTTCCATCTTATGGCCATGTCAGTACGGACTGCTGTGTTCCAAACAGACCCTCTACAACAGTTAGGACCACTGACAGCTCGGATACATGCATGTTATACTAAAGACAGGAGAGCCGTATACAAGCCGTGGAAATGACTATGAGAGACAAAATAAGAAATGTTATACAAACACGGAATAAGATGAAAGAACCCTTTTGTGGAAAAATTACCAGATCAAGGATGAAATGGTTCGGGCATGTGAAGAAGGTGGATGGAGGAGATAGCTAGGAGAGGACCGGGAGGAAGATGGATGTGGGAGGTAGTCAGGAGAGGACCGAGAGGAAGATGGATGGAGGAGGTAGCCAGGAGAGGACCGAGAGGAAGATGGATGGAGGAGGTAGCCAGG
>CABFOW010007027.1:0-27097 GCA_902141385.1 Timema californicum | reverse complement strand
CCTCCCCCTTCCTCAATGTAACAACATGTAGTCTTAGATCTCCACCTCCCCCTTCCTCAATGTAACAACATGTAGACTTAGATCTCCACCTCCCCCACCCCCACAAAGCTTTACGTGGTTTGTGGACGACCCCTTAGGTGCTAGAGGGTTCTGTTGGTACATAAATGAAAGACAGAAAGTGTCCTGCACGACAGCGTTAATGCTTTGATTGCCGTACATTTTCAAAGATTCCCCAGCCCCATATGCATATACGCCGCACAACAGCGCCCTCTAGCGCCTAAAGGAATGTCTGCGGATATACATATACCAAAGAAAAGGGTTTGTTGTATTGTTCCCTATCTCCTATTAAGGTTTGTACAGTGAGTTTCGAATCATCCTTTATTTGTTGTTAAAAACATATTTTTCTCTCAGCGTGATTTAGTACCGGTTCAGGTAATACGCATACATTTATAACGCTTCTGGGATAGGGATAAGGAATACTTGAATTAAACGGAAATAAACCCACATTTTCGTGGAGGGAGATTGGGATACCATTTATTAAAAACTATTCTCAGTACACCCGACCACGATTCGAACCACGATTCCTCCGTCACCTTCATTCAGTCCAACATGAAAGTGACACTCTACACCATGTAACCACAGATTCAGGTTTGTCACTATAGACGTCTAAAAGTGTCAGGTACTTTATATAAAACAAATGGAGTCAAATGTAAACATGTTTTTCCGCGCCTAGATCAAATAATTGATAATAAAATAATTTTATGGGTTTTAGACTCAATTAAATCCTTATTTAAGATGTCAATATAAACTTATTAATTGTCTAAGGCAGTGGTCGGCAACCTACAGCCCACGGGCCAATATCTTATCTGGCCCACTAAATATTTAACAAACAATTGTATTAATAATAATAGTATACTAAAGTATTAACTAATTATCTGATTGCCAAACCCCTCCTTCACCTCTGACAAGGTCGTGTATTAATCACAACTTGTGAATGTGTGGAATGCCAGGCCTCCACCGTGGTTCGGATCCCATGTTAAACTGTAGGTCCTCAATTTCATCTCACAACCACCCTACCATTACACATTAGCGTAAGTGAGTATAACCCGAACGGGTAGTAAGACGCGGTGCTATTATTATTATTAATAATAATAATAATAATAATAATAATAAACTAATTATTATATGAGAAATATAAATTTGAAATTATTTCTCGATATTTTTTCTAAGCCAGCCCATTCTTAAAAACCATACGGCCCACCATATTAAAAACCGCTGCTGACCCCTTGTTTAAGCCATAAAACTTGCTATAAACGGGACTATCGATGACGGGAAGATCGGGGCTCGAATCTCGTTAGGGTGTATCGAGTGTTATTTTTATTAAGTGGTTTTACTCTCTCTCCCCTAGCAAAAACAGATACACTTATTCTAAATTAAACCTTCTATACCCCTTATACATTGGCGCAATCGATACATAAGCTCATAACCCTAACGTGTAGTAAGAAGTGGTGCTAAAACAAACCAAAAAAACAATAATCGCTACCAAAAAGTAAGCACGGAACTCAGAAGCATGCCATTTCCACACTACACCCCCATGGTCACATATGTTTTGTGTAAATTTATACGTTGAATTTATGATATCTAGTTTGTCAATTTTTCTAGCATAATATTTGGTTTAGATATACTAAGACTTTTAATTTCCAATATTTATTCTTGAGTACACCAAGATAAGCGTTTAAAACAAATGATTTTGTACATAAATATTTTTGAGAGAAAGAAATGCACGTTGTCAAATATTATCACATTGGTAAAAATAACTAAAAACCAATTCATAATTGTGCAATGAATCACCCCGTTTGCTACTAAGCAGCACACCAGGCCATGTGTTAAGGTGCGGCAGAAGAGATCACGAGTAGTTTTACACTTTTTATAGAATTGCAATTTTTTGTCCAAAATAAATCAAATATTTCTCCAGTAGTAACATAGAGTTTAGTTTTCTACACATGATAATATCAACAGATCTTGAATATCTGTCAAGGGTGTCCTTAATTTTGTCAAAACTTTTTAAATAAAGAGAAAAAGTTTTGATAAAATAGGACATCCTTGACAGATATTCAAGATCTGTTGATATTATGATATGTAGAAAACTAAACTCCATGTTACTATTGGAGAAATATTTGATTTATTTTGGCAAAAAAAAAAAAAATATGCTATAAAAACAACTGTAAAACTACTCGTGCTCTCTTGTGCCGCACCTTAAGCAAACACTTTAAAACTTACTCGCAAGTTCAACAACCTCTCGTTTAAGAACAATGCATTTAAATTATCATTCAGTGCGAATATGCTGCCGTTAACAGGTATTCATTTGAATAGTGTTGAGAAATGGGAAAAATGACACCTTGGTGTGTCACCTTTAGCTTAGCACGACATCGTTCTGCCACAGAGGTTCATCCCATGCTCAGGGTCATTAATTATTCACTCATTTAAATATTCTGATAAGTGCCTGTAAACGTTAGTATTTCCGTACTAAGCTATTATGTTAATTCATGGTGGTAATTCATTGTGTGGGGATTGGAGAGGGTTACTTAATGGTGAGTTATATAACCTGCACACATCACAAGATATTGTTAAGATAATCAAATCTCGTAGATTACGGTGGGCAGGACCTGTATTGCGAATGAGAGATTCTAGAACCTTGTCCAGGGTACTGACTGGCAAATCAAATAAGAAGAGACCATTGGGAAGACCTAGACACAAATGGGAGGGTAACATTAGAATGGACCTGAAATAGATAGGGTGTGATGAGGGGGACTGGGTAGAACTAGCTCAATAAAGGGACAGGTAGCGTACTTTTGTAAATACGACCGTGAACTTTCAAGTTCCTTAGGCTGTGTTTAAACACAACTATGTATAATTGAAATATGTACAATTGGCAGCATGAATACCGAACCTAGCAAGTCACCAGTGGTTGTGATTCTGATAGCTATAGGCAGCCAACGATCTCGGCAGCATGAATACCGAACCTAGCAAGTCACCAGTGGTTGTGATTCTGATAGCTATAGGCAGCCAACGATCTCGGCAGCATGAATACCGAACCTAGCAAGTCACCAGTGGTTGTGATTCTGATAGCTATAGGCAGCCAACGATCTCAAACGTCTCATCTACTCTGTTTTAAACTTTGACTGATAGGTAAAGCCTTGATGGTATTAACCTAGATATTCCCCTAAACAGTACTTTGATTATTTTAAAAGTGCCTTAAAAATAAAGTCATTAAAATGGATAAATAAAATCGGGCTTTTATCATATTTAAAAATTAAATCAACAATTTTACTTGTTTTCATTAATACTCCCGCTTCATTAGCTGTAATGAAGAGATTTGCATTATTATTATTATTGCTGTTAGTATTACTATTATTATTATTATTATTATTTAGCACCGCGTCTTACTACCCGTTCGGGTTATACGCTTTAAGTACTAGTTACGCTAATGGATTGGTAATTGGGGAGGTTGAATTAGAGGAAGTGAACCCGCATTTGCGTGGAGGGAGAGTGGAAAACCATTTAGGAAAAACCACCCCCAGTTCACCCAACCGAGATTCGAACCTCGATCTTCCCGTCCTCAGCAGTAGAGCTCAACACGACTAGCGCGTTAGCCAACTACGCCACCGAGGCGAGTCTGGTAGTAGTAGTAGTAGTAGTAGTATAACTATAATAGCTTTTGTGCAGCTGTTCAGGATGCAGAGTTAGGTATTATGTATGGTTTAGTAAATATTGCGTGACCCTACAAAAATACCAAATAAAAGGTTTATAAAAGTGATATATTTGAGATTAAATGTCATGAAACGTGTTTATATGTTCCCTCCCTCTATCCATAAAGATTGCATCCTAAATTTATGGATTACATTATCACCCTATCTTATAAGATCCAGTGTTTTCCAACCTAGGGGCCGTGACCAAATATGAGATAATGGCGTGTTTCGGATGAGATTGTAATAATGGTCGAGGCTTTAACTTTTTAATTGATATTTTAAGTAGTTATAAGGACTATAGGAAGATGAAAATTGTTGGTGAAAAATGTAATCAGTTTAAATTATACAAGCTGCTGATTATTTTACTTATCCGATTCTGATGGCTAAGACTACCGATGACGGAGAGATCGACGGGATCCGTACCTCGGTCAGGTGTACTGAGGATGTTTTTTCCCAAAAGAGTTTTACACTCTCCTTCCACTCAGATGCGGGTATACTTCCTATAAATATAGCCCTCTTAATTCTTAAACCCACTATATTAATTAGTACATAAGTGTATAACCCGAATGGGTAGTAAGACACTGTGTTAAAAAAAATCCTCTTGTTTCTCCACGCAAATATGGAAATATTTTTTCTAAATCTTAGCTACCCCATTAGGGTAACAAGTACTGATATCCCGGTTGGGTAGTAAGACGCAGTGAAAAAATTAAGACCAAGGATTTTAAAGCTTGAAGATTATCAAGGGGTTGCAATGGTTCCAGAGACAAAAATTGGGGTGAAATTCCGCAAAAGGTTGGAAACCACTGATCCATACACCGCTTGTGAATGTGTGGAATGCCAGGCCTCCACCGTGGTTCGGATTCCACGTTAAACTGTAGGTCCTCCATTTCATCTCACAATCACCCTACCATTACACATTAGCGTAAGTGCGTATAACCCGAGTGGGTAGTAAGACGCGGTGCTAATAATCATAATCACCGCTGATCCATACAATAGTGGGATAGGGCAGAGTAAGTTTGCTACCTTAGAAGGTAAACGAAGAGCAGGCCTACGTGAGCCCTGCACTCAACGTCCCAGAAAAAAAATTATTCCGCCATCAATATCTGGTCTAAAGTGACGAATGGTCCTGATTAGGCACTGTGCATCTCTGACCAGCTCAGTGGCACATCATTTGTGTGCTAAGCAAAGTTTTCGGGCTTCGATTAATGTCTCTAGCTATCAATTTGCAATTACACTTAAATAAAAAAACACTCGTTTATCCAATACGTATGCCCACAATGATTCGAATAACAATGTATAACATGGAAAGTTATAGAAAGAAGCGACTGACCTACAGAGCCCTCCCTGTCTACGTTACAGCTCTCCTACTCAGACATGTCTACGTTACAACTCTCCTATCCAGACCTGTCTACGTTACAACTTTCCTACTCAGACATGTCTACGTTACAGCTCGCCTATCCAGACCTGTATACGTTACAACTCTCCTACTCAGACATGTCTACGTTACATATCTCCCATCCAGACCTGTCTACGTTACAAATCTCCTATCCAGACCTGTCTACGTTACAACTCTCCTACTCAGACATGTCTACGTTACATATCTCCTATCCAGACCTGTCTACGTTACAAATCTCCTATCCAGACCTGTTTACGTTACAGATCTCCTATCCAGACATGTCTACGTTACAACTCTCCTACTCATACATGTCTACGTTACATATCTCCTATCCAGACATGTCTACGTTACAACTCTCCTACTCAGACATGTCTACGTTACAGCTCGCCTATCCAGACATGTTTACGTTACAAATCTCCTATCCAGACCTGTCTACGTTACAGATCTCCTATCCAGACATGTCTACGTTACAACTCTCCTACTCATACATGTCTACGTTACAAATCTCCTATCCAGACATGTCTACGTTACAAATCTCCTATCCAGACCTGTCTACGTTACAAATCTCCTATCCAGACATGTCTACGTTACATATCTCCTATCCAGACCTGTCTACGTTACAAATCTATTATCCAGACATGTCTACGTTACAACGCTCCTACTCAGACATGTCTACGTTACATATCTCCTATCCAGACCTGTCTACGTTACAACTCTCCTACTCAGACATGTCAACGTTACAACTCCCCTACTCAGACATGTCTACGTTACAAATCTCATATCCAGACCTATCTACGTTACATCTCCCCTACTCAGACCTATCTACGTTACAAATCTCCTATCCAGACATGTCTACGTTACAACTCTCCTATCCTACCTGTATGAGTTTCAACGCTTCACTTTTGATTTAGAATAAGAATAAAATAGAGGATATTGTTCCTTGTATATATTTTACTGTCATGTGGGAAAGTAGACTCAACTTCTGCTTAGCTGTATTAGAATTGAACATGATTTGATTTATTTATTAAATTAAATTAAATTAAATTTTAATTTAAAAATGAACACTTTAGTGTAAGTATCAAGACGTAAGCAATTATCTACCTGCTAGTAGACTATTATATGCATACATTTACATGTATATATATACATTAATATATATTAAATTTATATATAAATACTATATATGTATATAATAATATATATAAACATACATATTATAGATACCACTGGCAGATATTTTTATAGCTCAGCTAAATAAAACTATTAAACTTCTAGTTGAATTTGAACTGTAATAATTGACTAAAATGTATGTTCTTTTGCAGACAGGCACTTGCTGAGGATGGCACCAGACTGGAAGGTCACTAATGAAATCTTAGAGAAGACGGATGAAGAGCTTAGTATCCATCCAAACCGCATTGCTGATAGTATGGCCGACCGTTCCATACTCATCACGGGTGGGACAGGCTTCATGGGCAAGGTGTTGTTGGAAAAAATCCTTCGATCCTGCCCTAAAGTTGCCAAAATATATATGCTAGTACGACCCAAAAAGGGAAAGGATCCCAATCAGAGGATAAAAGAGCTCTTCACTTCACCGGTAAGTAGTGGGGTCCTTAAAATGACAGCTTTGGGGGAAGATTGAGAAGGCTTTCAATAAATAAGATTATTTTAGAACTAAATTATTATTACAAACATATTATTCCTAAAACAAACAAGAATTATATTATCAAAATTGGAAGTATATAAATGATTGTATTTTCTGGATTAAAATTAAATGTTACAAATGACGATACCTATGTTCTTCAGTGCTGGTGTGTAATCTCAGAGAGATTGTTCTCTTTCCCTACTAATTCGTCTCTAACACAATCGATACTGTTATTATGACAGCCCTCCCTTCCAATGTCCATAAAGCTGAATGATAAAAGTATTTTCTTATTCATAGTATCTCTAAAATAGGTGTTCACTCTTTTAAAGACACCGAAAGACATTTTGCATATAGCTAACAATACTGGTATGATTATAGTTATTTGTAAAAATCTTCACGAGACCAGAAAACTTAATTTCGGACGCTTGATTTAAAACATTTTTTATTGATTGTACTTTGATGTAGAAATTTTGAAGTAATAATTTGTAATAATTTATAAATGAGACCATATTCACTTAAAGTAAAGTAAGTAAAGTCAAGAAACTAAAAATTAATTGTTTGAAGCCATACAAGATGGAGGCATTGAATTTAGACCACTTATGGCTGGTTGGACGGACATCATATTAATTTTTCAATCATCAGATTGCCAATCAGCTTGACCCTAGATCAAGAAAAGAGTGGGTTGCAACAAAGTTAATTAGATATTATAATTTCCGATCAATTGGCCATATATTTGACTAAATAATCAAGTAAAACAAATATGACAGCACTGTATTTGAAGAACCCAATTGTGAAATGACATAAATTCATATTGTAACAAGAGTAGTGTCTAACAGTGAGACCAGCGTGCTCTTGTTGTTTACCCTGGCTGCACTTCTTGTTCTCTCTGTCTCCCTCCTTGTCTAGCAGTGAGACCAGCGTGCTCTCGTTGTTTACCCTGGCTACACTCCTTGTTCTCTCTATCTCCCTCCTTGTCTAACAGTGAGACCAGCGTGCTCTCATTGTTTACCTTGGCTACACTCCTTGTTCTCTGTCTCCCTCCTTGTCTAGCAGTGAGACCAGCGTGCTCTCGTTGTTTACCCTGGCTGCACTCCTTGTTCTCTCTATCTCCCTCCTTGTCTAACAGTGAGACCAGCGTGCTCTCGTTGTTTACCCTGGCTGCACTCCTTGTTCTCTCTGTCTCCCTCCTTTTACGGTGCCGTCTGTGTGTCTCTGGCTATCTGTATCTCGGCCTAAGGACGAAACCATATAACCAATCAGGCTAAAATTTGTTATCTAATCAGGGTTTTCATAGGGTTACCCCGAGTAGATTTTGGAGAGATATATGATCCTAAATTTAAGAATAGTTTACTTAAGGGCCAAAAGAGAAAAAATTGATTTTTGAAATCATTTCTAACGATTTTGATTAAAATTTGTACCTAGGAGCTTTTTAACATTACACACAAAATTGTAATTCACATTTTTTCCGTAAAAGTAACTTAAATGGTAAGTAATTTACATAAGCGTAAATTTCCAATTTTTATTATATCTCGGTAGCTCTTTGAAATACGAAATAGCTCATAGTAGTAAAAATGTAGAACTATTAAAACTAAGAGTCTTTTGTTTGAAATAGTATTTTATAAAACCAATAGTTTACGAGCTATAAGCAAATATTGAGGTATATACTCATTTATATAGGTATTTCAAATGTAAAATTGATTGTTATGCGCTTTGGTGGACAAATATTTTCCTCTTGCTATGCTATTATGTTTTTGTGATAATGTCAAATATTTTGTTTCACATATCTTACGAGTTTTAAGAAAAGATCTCCATTTTTAGATAAAGTTGTGAGAAAGTTTGTGCGGTGCATCGTGCCATTTATTAATGTATTGTGATGTATACACATTTTAAAAATATAACTACAATTGACCTTTAACGGTTTTATTTCAAACAAATAGTTATATTTTCGTCAGAAATTGGGGCCACCTCACGTTTTTTTTGCTACGTGCCTGATCTATTATAACTTACTATATTATTATTATCACTATAGTATTTCAGTACTTACTTTTTAAACACGCAACATACTAACCAACTTAACCTAGCGCTGCACCTAGATATACACATCTAGAACTCAAGTATATAGGTGCATATATATTTAATACAAATATACAATATACAAATAGAAAACAAGTTTTTAGCACCATCCGGAACTGAACCAGGATCCTTTAGATATCGGTTCAACCATTTTAACCACAAATGCTCATAAACGATCATTATATTTTATCTGTATATTTATTGATAAAAACTTAGCACCATGGTCACTAACGGCTTCATTTAGGCAGTGTTTGGGATGTACTAAAATGGTAAAATATTCCTATTGCACTCACTTGTTTTCGAATCTGGTGCATTGCTTGGAGACGAAAATACAACTAAATCACGTACGCACTCATGACAATTATTCGGATTTGGAATTTGGTTGAAACTGTTGAACATATTGTAACAAGATTAGTGTCTAACAATGAGACCAGTGTGCTCTCATTGTTTACCCTGGCTGCACTCCTTGTTCTCTCTGTCTCCCTCCTTGTCTAACAGTGAGACCAGCGTGCTCTCGTTGTTTACCTGTTTACCCTGGCTACACTCCTTGTTCTCTCTGTCTCCCTCCTTGTCTAACAGTGAGACCAGCGTGCTCTCGTTGTTTACCCTAGCTACACTCCTTGTTCTCTCTGTCTCCCTCCTTGTCTAACAGCTGGACCAGCGTGCTCTCGTTGTTAACCCTGGCTGCGCTCCTTGTTCTCTGTCTCCCTCCTTGTCTAACAGTGAGACCAGCGTGCTCTCGTTGTTTACCCTGGCTGCACTCCTTGTTCTCTCTGTCTCCCTCCTTGTCTAACAGTGAGACCAGCGTGCTCTCGTTGTTTACCCTGGCTACACTCCTTGTTATGTCTCCCTCCTTGTCTAACAGTGAGACCAGCGTGCTCTCGTTGTTTACCTTGGCTACACTCCTTGTTCTCTGTCTCCCTCCTTGTCTAACAATGAGACCAGCGTGCTCTCGTTGTTTACCCTGGCTGCGCTCCTTGTTCTATGTCTCCCTCCTTGTCTAACAATGAGACCAGCGTGCTCTTGTTGTTTACCCTGGCTGCGCTCCTTGTTCTCTCTGTCTCCCTCCTTGTCTAACAGTGAGACCAGCGTGCTCTCGTTGTTTACCTTGGCTACACTCCTTGTTCTCTCTATCTCCCTCCTTGTCTAGCAGGTAGGCAGCGACCTTCTCACTTGACTCGGGGATTAGATGGGACGGGGGAGGGGGGGACACACGTCTGGAAGGGTCTGGGTCCTTTTAATTCTAGAAGTGGAGGATTCCAGACCCTTAGCTGTCACCACCCCTATATATACACGCTCAGCGGTAGACAGGTGTGCTCAGTTCTTGGTTCCCAACCAGTGAGATCAGGAGTGGACCAGCGTGTCCAGTGTGCGGGCCGGTGTTTGTGTATCACGGGTTATCGCAGTGTATCGTGTGTGGGACAAGTGTTAGCCTAAGTACACGGGTGATGTAGACATTTATTGTTACTGTGGACTACTGTTTTAATGAACCTTTTTGTGACTGTTTTTAATATTTGAATAGTTATGACATATTTTATAGTTGTTAATTTGTTTATTTAATGTACTTATATCTCTATGTGTTATATTAGTTTATTAATTTATAGAATTGATTAAGACATTTTATTTAATGAGTTGTTTAGTTGTAATTAATTTAGATGTATAGTTAATCAGTGTGTGTATGTATGTTTTATTTTGAGTAGTAAAAACCTTAAATATTCCGTGGGCATTTTCATTCGTGTTTAATAGGCAGCATACCCCAATATCGCTAAAAGAACTCGTGGTTCACACGTTCACGTGTAAACGGCCCGTGACCATCCCCAAGTCACGCGCGTCCTACGTTACAATATATAAGTTTGGATATGATGTATAAACTATATGTCTCTGGTATTCTAGGCCTCCTGATATTTATATATTAATGTCAATAAATTAATATTTTGGATACATTCTTTAAGAAAAATTATAAACAATGGTGTAGTGATACTAATAAATAAATATATACAATAACATTTACTCATTCTAAACTTCGTCTCAAAATTTATTTTTCTATGATTAGAGAAGAGCTCATTTATTTCCTCTAGTTGCTTTGTAACTCAAACATTCTCTTTAACCTAGTTAAATAGTTGAAAAACTTCATCTGAAGACGCCATAACTGATATTACTAGTCTTAAAAATAAGTAGCACTCAAAATAAATTTACAAAACTTATAGGTTATGTTCCCCATCGACAAGATGATTGGAAAATCAAACAGTTGATAGTAGAGATTTGGCTGGTTAGCTTGACCATAGATTGGATCGACAATCACTTATTAATTGCTAATGGTGCAACTGAAGATAAGGTTTGAGATTCTGATTGGCGATCAACTTACATATGACTCTGATCAACTCATTGATAATTATTGTTTGTGAAACTGGCCTTTAGAGACGGTCCAAACAAGATAGGTCATGCGGCAGAGCCCCCCAAATACTATAGGAAAAGAAATATTACTAATAACACTGTTTACAATTTTTTTTTAAATACTCATGGTACAGCTTTTTGGACTTTTTTTTTGACGCTGTTTACAGTATCACCCTCGGTTGGAAAAAGAAATTTGCAATTAAAAAAACTTCTATATTTTATCTAAATTTGAAACATATATGTTAATATTATTATTATTTTGAACTTTTTTGAACTTAGCCTATGAGCTTTGTTTTTAATTATAGTCTCAGGCACATCCCTGATAATACTCCAACAATAATCTGCCAACAAGTTAACACTTCACTTTGTACCGTTTTTCCATAACAGCAAAGACTTGGGGAAAACTCTCTCCATGTGCGTTACTAACCTCACCAAGATTTTATGGGAATGTCTAAATGTGAATGTAAAAGTGAATCTTTTGTATTATAAAGTAATAGTTGTCTACTTTATTGTTTCCAAATAAATTGGTGGACACCTCTTTGAATTCCTTCCAAGCTGCTAGTTCAACTTAATTGAGAGTCGAATAAAAATGGCATCTGTAGTAGGTTTTCTCATCTGTGGACCAACCAAAATTCCTTTTATTTTTGCCTCGTTCAATCAGGTTGGGGTAATTTCAGCTGTAAATATAAAACTAGGGCTATCTTTCTTCATGGCCTTGACGAAGTTTTTTACTAAACAAATTTTATATGCAATGGTGGTAAGAATACTTTTTCGGAATCAACGAAAGGATCGTGTATCCAATTTATTTCCTCTCTGGTCAGTTTCTGATGTTTATTCCAAAGTTTCACTGAGAAGTGCTTTTCCTTTGCTCGACTACCCCATTCACAAATAAAGCAGTAATAATTTGTGTATCCTAGTTACAATACTAACAAGAATGCTATAATTTTGAAGTTTTATAGTCTTGCGAGTATATGTTATAGTATAGTCACCCCACACACAACAATAACTGTCTACATCATTTTCATACTTTAGACACAAAATAAAATAAATTAATAACTCAAATACTTATGTAAGCACACTTAAGGTTTTCCATTTATTTACAGTAAGTACCACGCACTATAATCAGTTTCACATAGCTAATGAATACTTCGTGGATCAGTTTAAAAGTTACTTGTTTAACTGTGTTTAAATAATGACTTACAGCTTCCTCCTAAGTTTATCTAAAATAGATTTCATCTGACTCACTACCTGAATAACTCATCCTTATAAAATAAATCTATATTCGTTCTTTGGCATGAAAATATAAAATACAATGATGAAGTGTTGTATTTTATTATTTAATGTGATTTAGTTATTTTAAAAGTTCAAATAATAGCGAGGTCAAAAAAATTGACAGGAATAAATAAGATAGTTATAATTTTAAATACTTATGATCGACATTATTAAACACAGATTTTTTTTTAAACTTTACGTGGTAGCAAAATTCTATTTTTAAATTTGTTACCAGCAATTTAAAAATCATCGAAATCATATATCATACATCAGGAAACAAAAATTGTGTACAACAGTGTAATTAATTCTTCTTGGCACTATATGACGTTTATTTTATTACAGAGATTAAATGCTTTAAAAGTACTGTGAATTTGTTAAACATTTATAAACTTACTTAGTACCTGCTTCCTCCAAGTGCGAAAATGTACACTAAGCACTTCTTATATAAAGGTATAAGTAGTGGCATAGCTGGGCAAGGGAGATTTGGGGGGGGGGAGGCGGGTGTAGGCATTGCCCATTGGAAGGAGCTTTTACACCTGTAATAAATTTGCCTCCCCTCCCCCCTTCTTGGATTATTTCACTCCTCTTTTCATTTTTGAATATGGTGGGATTAAAAAACAATCTCGTAATAGCTTTGTAAAGCATCAAATAAAAATTTATAAACAAGACAAGGACCGTTTTAAATACCTCTTAGTTGCATCATTTTTTTTTTAATCTGACGAAATATCAATTCTTATAGATTGTAGAAAATAATGATTTACAAACAGATTCTAGTTGAGGACAATTACAATCGCTTAAAGGCATCCAATAGTCAACGTTGGCCAGGAGAGATCCCCCATAGCTCCTTAGGATTGGGGGAATGGGTATCAAGACCTCCAAAACTATTTTGGTCAATTTTTCCCTCCACCTTACACAAATATGTTCCACCAACATTGACACATGACTTATGAAACACAGAGGTATTGAACAGGTGACCTATATGGCCGAGGGAAGCGGTTGCGGCAATCACAAACTATTTTTGAAAACGTACTTTAACATTACACGCCCATATTGTCTTATTTTGCTTAGACCGTCATAAGGATATTAAAGTAATTTATTGAAATAGAAATAAAATTAATAGATACAGAAGGTTAAAATAGGTTGAGCGAAGTAGTGCTCACAGACTTGCTCAAAGGGAACTGCACAAAACAAGATAGCTACACCAGGCACTACAAATATGACGTGAGTGTATGCAAAACAAGAGAGCAACGCTAGGCACTACAAAGATGATGTGAGTTCTTCTTACAAGTACAATACATTTGATTGATGTAAACTCACTTGAGTAACATACTTTGTTGTTCAGTGACAAAAGCTGTTTGGTTTTCATTATTTTTCTTAGACTGTTGTCATTTTGAACATTCTTATTCTCACTTCTCTTGTCCATATTTGTTTGACAATTTCGAGCAATATGGCCTCTGCCACGACACCTATAGCAAATAATGGAGGACCTAACGGTTTTTGGTTCTCTATTTCGCCATTCCTCTTTTGAGAGCCGTCGAACGGCCGATTATCGCTTCTAAATTAGGACGACGTGAAGAATGCATTTTCGGACAACTCTGTCGCTGTTAAACTTGCTTCTCCATTTAGCAGTTCTGGACGGTTTGTTTTTCTTCGACTATTGATAACCAGGCTTAACGGAAATTTCGCTATTTCATTGGTAGAGTTTAAAGAATCTTTGTAATAATGGCGGCCCTGCTCATCGTTTCTCCAGCTTCCTTTATTTACCACGCAATATTTTCTACCCTCATGTTGTTTTAAGCAGTTGAGTCTTTGGGATTCATCTTGAATTGATGAAATCGGTCGAGTTTGATAATTTTATTGAATTCGGATTTTTGCTGGAACAAAGAGTCAAGCTTGTCTAATATATCTTTTGAAGTTGAACAGTTTTCTATGGGCGTGATTTGTGATACGTCCATTGCCATAAAAAAAGTGAACATGGCAATCGTGTAGTTTTTCAGCCACTCTGAAAGATCTTTAGCTACCGTTGGTTTCTCTTTGACTTCACTTACAATGTCGAGAATACCTTTAGCCTTCAGTGCACACGTAATATGAAATTTCCACAGTTGGTAATTACGCCCATCAAACTTATTGACTCGTCGACTCTTTCGCCATTTTTGTGTTGATCACGCACAGCGCCCTTACAAGGTTGACCAGGTCTATTTCCACTTCACTTGCGAATTAAACACTTAGTTTGATCAGTGAGCAGTACAGCGTGTCTTGGGCCCATAGCCTTTTATAGTAATTTATTTAAATAGAAATAAAATAGATACATAATGTAAAAGTAGATTAAGCGACGTAGTGCTCACAGACTTGGTCAAAGGGAACTGCACAAAACAAGAGAGATGCGTCAGGCACTACAAAGATGGCGTGAGTGTTTGCAAAACAAGAGGTAAACTCTAGACACTGCAAAGTTGGTGTAAGTGTCTGCTTATAAGTACAGTACATTTTATTGGTCTAAACCCACTTAGAGCTTAAGAATTACAAACATTAAGGACACACAGACAATATTAATTTGTTTGCTTAAATTTCTGGGGGCGGGGAATTGAGGGGTTCACACCCCCAAAACCCCGCTGCCCTGGATACGGCCTTGTTGTTTAGTGATTATTTTTCTGCTGTTTATAATATTATGTAGTATTTAATACAATTGTTGTGAAGTGTTACTCGTACGTTTTGATCATTTGTTGATAAATAGTTTTGTAATGTTGTATGTTATTATTCACGTTGCGTTTACCGGCCTATTGTTCTTGTTCACTATTCATGTGTTTTGAGATTATACAGATTAGATTGATGTGATTTGTTGTCGGACTATAATTGAAATCACCTATGTAAATGTAATGAATTATTTATTTAGCGTCATTGCTGTATTAAACAGGGTGAATGTGCGACCTGATATCACACGCGCTGCTATTTCACTTTTTAGGGAACTGGGATGAATAAAATATCAAGATTGATCAAATATAGTGACCAGCGCTGAATAGTTACAGTCTCCATTCATATTTGGCGATTAATAAAAATATTAAATCTTCTTTCGACGAACGCAGGTCATATCTGCTCGGTGACGATTACGCGACTGTCCTCATCTCAGTTTTCCACCAGGGTTGTTTATGAAGATTTTGCTTCTAGAATGTTCGAATAACGTGATTCAATCATCCCTCGATGCACCTCAAAATATTTGAATTTATCAGCCATCATTGGGGCTGGTTAGATAAACCAGCAGCAAAGAATTTTTATTGACACTATTCAAGGCACGAATTCGATATGTCCATTGCATGGAACTAATGTATATATTTTGAAACCAGCTTTTGGTCCCGTTAAATATATATAAAATGTGCGTGAAAGATATCTGAGGAAGTAAAGTAGATATGAAACTAAAATATATATTTGGTAACAAAATATCAGTGAACGTGTCTGCTAACACTAAATTTGGATCATGGGCGTAGCATACCATGATGGTATATTCCTCCTGTAGTAGTTTCCATACACCCATGGAATGTCCACTCCTCACATTAGCCTCATCCTAGCGTTTTAAAACATATATTTTGTGTTTGAGTCCGCATTTGCACAATTTCTCAAAAAGTGCAGATTTAAGTCCACTAATTCTCAACTCCGTAACGATATGAAAAAATAAATTAAAAAATCACCCTACTACCCAAACAATAACCAACACACATACTCATTCGTCCATATTGTGATAATGTATTTTGTTTCATCGGGGACTTCATACAAAAATTCATTATGTTTATTTTTTCATTTTATCTTAATGAATAGAGTATGCAATTGCATGAAAATAATATTGTATTTTGAGAGGGAGGATTTTAGGAAGAAGTTGCGGGAATAAATTGTCACAAAACATGGTACTAGTTAAATTAAGGTAGAGTCTTCAGGATTTCAAATAAATTTCAAACAAATTTTAATTACATGACATTGACAAGTGCGTCATTTTTTAATGGTATCTAAATTGGATATGCTCACAAGTTGAAGAGCAGATCCAGGCTTTTAGTGGCTTGATGGTAGCAAACATTGTACTTAAATTATGTAACTCATAGTTAATTCGTAATATTTAACAGCATAACAGCATTTTTACATTGTCTAACTTAGATTAATATACACTTAGGTTGAATCTACCTCCTGCCACGATAACTGTCTAAAGGGAATATAATGCTTAGAATGGACTGACTTTTCTCACTCTATTTCTATGTAATTGTACGCATATTTCACTTCCCTCATTGTATAGTCAAAAATCAAATAACCAAAGTAATTGAATATTCCATCAATCCTCGATACTACCTCGGTTTAGTTCACATGGGTCTAGAATTTTGGAAAGGGCGAGGGGGAATGTACTGTATAATGCTTGGTCTGAATACGATATATTTCATAGTATAATAACCTTGCTAGGGAAACAAACATTTGACTACCAAATCATTCAAGCAAGTCATCTAACTTGAACTCTAATTGTATATAATTATGGTAAGGCTTCAAGCAATAGTCTTCCATTCTACGTGTAATTGGCTAGCAGGTGTGCTTAGAAGTCTGAGTTTTTGTTAAGATTTGTCCAACTTCTTAGAGCTGGCAGCAGGCGTTAGCCTTCTGGCTGTGTGTTTCCCCATTGGGGTACAAACCTATACCACCGGGTCAAAGGCTCATGCCATCCATGGGATCGAAATTGGCTTTGGGATGGCTTGAATGTGAGTACGTGATAAAGACCTAAAGGTGCCTTTCTATTTACTTTGAAAATTATTTAACTAACCTCCCAGATTTCCAACCGTAAATATGCTTGTTGTGGAAACAGCCTCTGGGATAATGTTCAATTTCCTGTGCTATCTTGTTGTCCGTAAAGTGTGGCTATCCCGTATAAATAAAGTCTGTATTTTTGGCTTGAACAGTCATCACATTGGAATATTTTATCTACTTTTATGCGATGAAATTTATCTAAGTGCTCAAATTTAGTTAGCTTCATTTGAAAACAATGTAATAACCTGAATGCAGTTTCGGGTCATTCATTAAAAAGTTGTAACGTCATATATTTTCCACCCCTTATAATTAGTCTATATTTTGTTACTTTTAATAATAACACTAAATTATCATGTGTTATTTTTCCTTCTAGATGGTATATCAGGTTATTGTAACATTGCTCTGCCTCTCTCTTGATACAGACTAACAGGTACGTTCAAAGAAAGGGAGAACACGGTAGTGAAAAAGTAAACTTCTAGAAGGACTATCATTGTTTGGCGGGAGTTGCAAACAACGATACCTACGACACTCGTCTCTCACCTTCATACGAACAGGACGTGTTTCAACGCCAGCCACAGATCTGATTTTAATTGAAGAGTATCAAAACTGATATTTCAGCTTTCATACGGTTAAGACGTGTCTACCTATAGATTGAATATTTTTTTTATAATTCAAAAAAATACCGTTAGGTGGGTATGATATCAGATAATATAGGTACATTTCCTAAAACGAGTACATGAAATAAAGAAATCATGCGTATTCATATTTAATTAGTTTAAACTAGATAATCATTTCAACTACACGATTACTCCCCAAACTACCAACACTTCAATAATACCCAAGTCACTGGTTTGAATGACACGTAGGCATAGTAACTAACACGATTAAATACTCCTTGATTATCGAACTTGTGAAAATAATTAGGTATGCGCCAACCATATTTACGTTTATTTTCTCGATTTTCCAATAACTCTGCATGAACAAGAGATGCTACGCTGGTTAATATCACGTGTTCCGTGGCGGAACTACAAATACTACTTTCTAAATGAGTTTGCAAGTTTATAGTTAGCGCCTATTGGTTAGCAAGTCGGGAAGAAAGGTGCGTAGTCCCAACACCACGGCTATCTTCACACATAAAAAGTGGTCTCAAGCGTGTTGTGACATAATCTAAGATGGTTTGTTGTTGTGTGCTTGGTAAACACAGAAACAGCATTGTTTATTTTGCTATTTTAGCAAGCGAAACACGAGTTTGCTTGTTTCCACGAAACCTTTACACTTTTCTCTTTCTTAAACACAGTGAAATCTTAATGGCCGACATCTTCCGGGATCTAATAAATCTCCGTTGTTAAGAAGTGTCCACTCTTTTAAGATTTTTTTAAAGGAACGCAGTTTACTCTATATGAGCCTATATAACTTACGGTGGATATCAACTTTAACAATCTAATTAAACTACTGGAGTGTGCATTATCGCAAACAGGAATGAATAGGCCTACATATTGTATGTAGATTACACTACAGAATGCATAATACACATAACAATACGTAAATAAAATTAAATGTGAACATTAGACATGTAGTATATTTGCGCACAAACACAAACTAAACGGCTAGATCAGGGGTCACCAAACTTTCAATAGCGAGCTGCCGGTGCCTCGCGGTGCCATTTTAGCTAACTTATACCAGAAATCTGTTGAGCTCGACCGCCGAGGACGGGGAGATCGAGGTTCAAATCTCGGTCGGGTGAGCTGGGGGTGGTTTTTCCTAAATGGTTTTACACTCTCCCTCCACGCAAATGTGGTTTCACTTCCTCTAATTCAACCTTCCCAATTCCTAATCCATTAGCGTAATTAGTACTTATAGCGTATAATCCGAACGGGTAGTAAGACGCGGTGCTAAATATTATTAATAGTATACCAGAAATCTATTTTATGCTTTCCAAAGTAACGTACCGTTAAAAAAGTGTAATGTTGCCTTAAGTTTAAAATTTGTAGGTCTATGGCCTCTTGTCTCGAAGGTAAAGTAACCGGTTCTTGTTTGTGTTGCACTACTAGTAAAGGCATTGTTCTGCACTACCACTTTCTGTGAGACATCATTTTCAACTGAAGGTAATAAAAAAATAAAGTAGTAGGCTAGCAGAGTAAAATCTTCATAACTACGTTCCAACGGGAGCGGAAATCTACTCCATAAATATTAAACAAAATGGGGATGAAGGGGAATGGTTTTTCTTAGCACCACCCGTGTGGTTTACACGCTCATGTACTAATTACGCTAATGGTTTTAAGGATTAGGTAGCCATATTTAGAGGAAATGTACCAGCATTTGCGTGGAGAGAGAGAGAGGGAAAACCATATTTTAAAACACCCTCAGTAAACCTGACTGAGATTCGAAACTTGATCTCACCATCATCGGCAGTTTAGTCTACCGCGAGAGTAGCGCGTTAGACCACGCGGCCGCCGAAGCTGGTAATGCTATTTTCACCAGTAAGACTCCAAAAGTTTGTTTTTATTATTTTACTATAATTTTGTTTGACTAGCTCATTTTAATAAGAGATTTACTAACAAGATTGCATCATTTCCATTAGAATTACGAATTCAAGCCACAAAGCCCATCCCCGATTGAACAAAGGTGTAACGGCAAAGCTTTTGCACAAATTACAAAAATATCAAATGAGCTTTTAGCATGTATAGCTCGTGAAACAAATTGACATTTTGAAAATGGCATTCATACTCAATGAGTATGAAGGGCCCGGAAGAGGAGGGAGGTAAGACCTTGAAGTATTGTTGTCAATACTATGTTGACTAGTTTAGAAATTTCCCTAGAGGTGGTTGGCAAGACTGCTCTCACTTCACATACGACAATGGTATTCCTGACACTCCCATAGTAACATACTGAATATGGACTGGTGTTTTCAATTCCTGTCCGGGAGATTTCACTGTAGTTGCATAGTTGGGATTTTGTTAAGTTTGGAGATCCAAGATACAGTTATTCGTGAAAACGTTCGCTACTTGGCTGAGGCAATCCTGGGAATATTAACTTACTAGTAATCTGTGGAAGTTGCCAGAATAGAATTATCTGAAATCCCCAAAAGAAATGGAGTGTGGATAGAAGCAGATTCAATGGAAAGGGAATAAACGTTATTTTGGATATAAGTGTGTAAAAGCATAGTATTTGTTTACTTTCTTTGTATTTTTAACCCACAACCACAAACATTTTGAATAAAAAATATGTTTCTTTTTTGTTGGTTTAGGGAAAGAATTTTAAAAACATTAATATCGTGTGTTTTTTTCAGAAACAAAAGAATTATAGGTATGTATCTTATAGTATACACTGTCAGCCAGAGTATTTACACAACAATCAAATATGATAGTAATTCCTCATTTTGCTTTAATTTTTAATTCAATAATTCGAATTATAATATTACAAACATTTTCCTAGCCACAAAGTGCTACAAATATGATATTAAAATATTATTGTACATAATTTGCTATCGAAAAATAATCTAAATTGCAATGTTCCAGGCATTATCATAGTAAAAAAACGCTATAAATATGAAAGTAAAATATCTGTATAGATTATTTTCTAATACAATTGTAGTGCTATAATCGTAGTATTATAGGTACCTAAAGCTACAAATATGGAGAAAGAAAGTTTATAGTTTATATATACAATATTTTGAATTGTATTGTTTCTCACAAGCACAAAATGCTACTTTTGTATATGATAATCTAAAAAACAACTCATATATGTTCTTTGAAACATAAATAGCTAATAAAGTAATTTTTCTAATTAATATAAATGACCAGATAATTGTTCAAATCAATGTTCTCACTATAATGTAATACACTTGCTAGACTTGTTATGGTATCTTCTGAGATAATAAATTTTTGAGAAACATGTATAAAATATACCAAATCAGATATGAATATATATAGCTAACATTAAATATAATTTTGAATACATTATATTATTACCACCACAGATGAAATCATATTATTGCTAAATAAACTACTCAAAAAATATTTTTTTCAAATTAGATCCTCATGGTTTAATGGTTTGTCCATGTGGACCGCCTTGAAGACTGTCACTAATATTACAAGGTAAATTTTCTATCCACCACATCTCACTATCCATTTGTCTAATACACATATGTTGAATTACCCGCAATTGTGTTGAGGGAGAGTAGAAAACCATTACGGAAAAAAACTCATCACACCTAGCCGGGATTTGAATCTCGATCATCCTGTTATTGGCAGTCCAGTCCAATGGGAGAATGACGCGTTAGACAACTCGACCCTCGTAGAAGCTTTTCGATTCATACTACTTGACTGGGATAGTCACACCTTGCTCTATATTAATTTGTAAGATACTAAATTTTACAGTGTTTACTACACTGCAGTCCATGTATTATATATTTGATCAGTTACAGCGTAACCTAGTATTTTATTTTATTTGTTTGTGAATCCTGAGGATTATAAGTTGTTTGTCAGACGTAGTAACTAGGAGGACAATATGACAGTGCTCTCTGAATACTACGTTTGCATGAGACCAAAGATTCCACAGGCATATTATACTGGAAACAATGAATTCTGATTAACTTGTTAACAGGAAGTTGAATAAAATGGTCAATTTTAAATTATGTTGATTTTTTAATTTCCATTTACACACAGATAAGTTCAGTTTATCGGGAGTAATTTCTAAAGTATGTACTCTCGTAAGTGCTCAAAGGTATAAGTGAGTAGCTAGAGGAAGGTCAATTTTGGAAATAGGATGAATTTAGATTAGTTAAGTCAAAGGAATCAAATAGAGCAGGGTTAATGTTTATAGGCTGAAATATGTGATAATCAATATAGTGAAATCTCCCTTAATGGACACCTCTGAATAGCAGAGTCTTATTCATAACGAACAGTTTAAATTTACCCGGCAAAATAACATGGGCTCTTACGGTGAAACAACTTCCCAATAATGGACTTTCTCAACAAAGGACACGGACATTTTTAAAGACGCATATATATGCATAAAAATCTTTGAAGCATGACAAAAATTGAAAACGCTGGTCATTTTATAGTAGTTGATTGTAAGAATGTCAGGAATGCCATTGTCTCGCGGGAAATGTGAGCAATCCCGCCTCCCCCCTATAGTGAAAATTTCTAAAATTGCCAACGTAGTATTAACTACGGTACTACAAAGTCATAACTCCCAGCCCTACCAAGCCATCAGCTGGGATTGTTCCAGCAGTTGTCTGTGCTCGAGCTCACTGTTCAATTTTCATTTCATTTGTGGGTTGTTCTGTGTATTATGTAAAATATACAATAAACAACGTACAATATTTATTGATTTGTCATAATTATCATACAATACTCCACAGTGCAGTAATCAGATGTCTGTAGATAATATTCAAAATATATAAGTTCATATATTGTATTAAACTATTCTCAAGACGTGTGGTTAAAAGTGATTTTTTAATTCCAAATAACGAACACCTTTTAATAACGGGCTTTTTTTTAATCCCGGTTGGTGTTCGTTAGTAATATATTTTACTGTATGCAACCCCTTTCAGTTAAGTGCCTCCCAATTTAGCGCTTTGGCCAAAATGGCACCATTTCAGCGCGTATGGAGTATGAGGCAAATACCACAATTCCCAATTCAGTGGGCCCTTAGTTATTATTTTAATTATTTCGTTTATTTCTATTTAACCTAACCCAACCTAGATGCCTAATTGATGTTCACTTTTTCCCACATATGATCACCACTAACACGCGTTTACGAATAATTTACCAAAGGCCCGTTGACACGGTGTTAGTGGACTAATGCAAGTTTAGTGGTATTAGCTTACTAACATGCTAGTTGTGTTGACACGCATTTTTCACTTGTATTAGTATCGCTTAAAAAAAATGGCTCAAAATGAAGAGTGGTGATAACTGGTCTCTCTATTGGAGCCATATTTTTTTTATCGCTGCGTTTCATTTCTCGTTCGGGTAATTTATACGAATATACTAATTACGCTTATGTGTTAGGAGCTTGTAAGAGTGAATTTATAATAAGTATGGGCGGCCACATAAATTACAATTTTTCAGTAAACGCAATTTATCATAATTAGTTGACCTTTTTAAAAAAATTGTTTTATATAGACAACATAAAAAAGTTAGTGATTAATATGTCTCCTATTTATGAATTCCTTAATACATTAAAACATATTTCAGTTGATACCGAATCATTATTAAATTATTTTGCTTGATTTGATAACTTACTTAGCATAGATAGTAAATAAAATTAAACTCAAATAAGGTAAATAAATCCCAATACAACCAGACTTGGTTGGGCATTTTTTTAATAGGCCTAACACAGGATTTTTCAACCCTGTTTTAAATGTTGGTATACTAATAACAAAATATATTGTTAAATTATAGGTAGGCCTAAAATATTTTTTTAAAATAATAATAATAGGCCTAAATTAATTTGTAGATTAGTTAAATATAAACTATCTGGTTTGTTATGAGGCAATAATAATATGTTGCGTATCTACTCAAGTTGCCAAAGCATTACTACAAAGTGTTAGAAGTGTATGTACGGGCTGATCATTATTGATTAAAACTTATAAACATTCGTTAAAGTGTCAAATACGTAGATTGGAAAACTTGCCGGTGATTTATTGTAAACATCACCGGACATTCATACCTTACTTGCCGATAACACGAATATTATGTCCGGAACTAATCACGGTACTACAATGTTTTATTATTTTTTTATTGTATATTAAAAAAATTACACATGCCATTGGTAGGAAATAATAATTTGATTAATTATTTACCGATATTAAATAACATCTCTCAAAAAGTAAATTTACAATATTTACGTAACATTTTATTTTGGACACTTCTTGAGAATATGTACGCCTGATATCACTTTACAAATATTATCTAGTGCAATATCCCTCGCATTCTTATCTTTATAAATCCGGTGCTTAAAATTCCACAAAAACTCATCCTTTTCATAAAATTCCACAAATAAGTGTCGTCCCCCCCACACACAATTTTTAGTTACCGTCATTTTGAATTGTCTACTTGTATTAGTAAAGTTGGAAGGTGACCAACTTTTTCAGTTGCAAGTGGACTTGTTTGTTAGTAGCTTACTTGTCTGTTTACACGGTGCAAGCTGTGCGTGCGCAGCCAAATTAGTGTACTTGCATTAGTCAACTAATCAACTAACACCGTGCCAACGGGCCTTAAGCGCTCTTTTTTAGCAGCGCGTCTTACTACCCGTTCAGCATATACGTTTATGTAGCCTACTAGTTACGCTAATGGTTTTAGGGCTTAGAAGGGCTATATTTAGAGGAAGTGTACCCTTACAGTATTTACGTGGAGGAAGACTGTAAGGCCATTTTGGGGGAAAAGAAACCACACTCAATACACCCAAACGAAATTCGAACCTCGATCTCCCCGTCATCTTAAGTCTAGTCTACTACGTGAGTAGCGCCTTAGAACATGTGACCACCGAGAGTAAGCGCCCTTGGCATTCATGTCTATCTCAATTATTTATTTCTATTTTTAAATCGAAAGCATTAATTGTTATAGACTAAAACAAATTTGCCCTTAAACGTCTCGATCATTTCCATGCCTGATTGATACTGACTGAATTTACAAGGTGTACAAAAGATTGTATTCTTGAACACAAATGAGAGACAATATGCGCAGGCGTGGACTATAGAGGGAACATACAGAAGTGGCACGTCACCTTTTAAACAATATTCCTTGGAACCTTTTCGTATCATCAAAAGCAAAGCAGATAGTTTGGGTGGTCAAATTAAATGAGTGTATGAACAAAACTAAGTGCCAGATTCATAGTCGGACTGAGTTCGTCTTAAGATTCGTACATTCCACAGTTAATCCTAATCCTAATCCTTTCAACTTTGTTACTTGTAACTCAACAAAAGACAATCTGTCACCGATATTCTCTCCAAGGAGTGACGCCGAGTTTTGAGCTGCAATCTAGGTGTTTTATTGAATGATTTCCAAAGTCAAAGGACAAAATATAATTTTTATTAGTTACCTTAGGAAATCATTATTTACAGTCAATTGTGACATTTTTATTCAGTTAATCTATTACTGTAGGAATATATAAAAATATATTTTCTTTACTATATTTAAAAAAATATAGCCATTCCTTTTTGTTTTTTCATTTCCATAGTTTTTACAGTCGCTACTTGTGCAAACTATTTAAATTTATGGTTTAAGGAGGTTAGAATTAAAATAAGTGCACCACAATTTGTTTGTACAAAAGATAGAAAAACCAAAGTGAAAACCACACTTTGTTCTAGATGATAGGCTGTTAAGAAATTTGAAATGCATTCTTAAAATGTAATGAGTCAGAAAAAGATGGCCAACGTTGGTGAAAAATGGTCATTTTTAAAATGTTATTTCAATTAAATAGAATTTACACACTGTACGCTTACTTTACTTTACAAATAGGCCCCACTGTTAACTTTTTCTGAACACCATACAAACAAGAACTTTGTATTCTAAGATCAAAAATAAATCTGAATTAAATAAAACTCTGTAAATCACGTTTCCATTTAAAATCATTAATTTATTATTATAATATGATTATAAACCATCTAGAACTATCTTTTTCATTTTTATTGTTTCATTCAGCATACAGGTCATTGGCAGCTTAATCTGATTGAGTAGAAATGAGGAAGGTAGCTAAGAGGAATTGAACCCGCATTCACGTGGAGTGAAGATGGGAAAACCAGAGTGATATATAATTTGTGGAAAACCGTTGTATATACACATATATATACATATATACATATATATACATATATACATATATATACACATATATATATATACATTTAACGGGAAAACCATCTTCAGTTGACGCAGACGAGATTAGAACTCTGACCTCCCCATCAATGGCGATCAAACCAACGGCTAGCAATGTCTAGAACACTGCTGCGGGTAACTAAGCTTTGTAAACAAATATTTACTTTCTCGTGACACCTTGGAGCGAGAATATTGTGATCGTCAAAAATTTGAAATCGAGATTTTGATAAATATCGACGTTTCATGACCCTCTGACACACAAAAAAAGTGGTTTCCACAATGCTGTCTGTCTGTTTGTACCTTGGCTTTGGCTGGAGCCAAAACCATTTTACCGATTGGGCTTAAACTTTGTATCTCGGGTTTTCATAAGGTACCCCCCGAGGGGTTTTTGGAATTAGATTTTTAACCATAAATTTAAGGGTAGTTTATTGAAAGAAAATAAGAGAATAAATCTATTTTCTCGAAGTTTTCTCTAACGATTTTGATTAAATTTTATTTCCAAACACTGTTTATCCTTATAAACAAGATGTAAATTTTAATTTTCTCATGAAAATGACTTTGAGCGTACCTTACATAGGGGAAATTTTCAAATTTTCATAATTTTTCCGCAACTGTTTGAGATACGAAATATCTTATCATTGTAAAGTTGTAGTACTATTAATGATAAAAATCTTTTATTTGAAATATATTTTTATAAAACCAATAAGTTCTGAGATTTAACAAATATATACACTTTTTAATACAGGCATTTGAAAATTAATTTGATTCTTATGCTCTTTGGTCGACAAATATGTTTCTCTTTTCTCACTTTTTGGGAAACGAGTTCCTAGTTCCTAGTGCTATAGAGTAAGTCATAGTGTATATTATTTAATTTATGATTTTTTCTACAACAATGTAAGTAGGAAGGATTGTCGATTCCGATTACACAAAAGAAATCTTAATTGGTGAACAAAGGGCCAATTAAGGGCTAGGGGGGTGG
>CABFOW010007026.1:0-27097 GCA_902141385.1 Timema californicum | reverse complement strand
CCTCCTACCTTCTTGTCTCCCCTCCAGATGATAGTTTCACCTACCTTCTTGTCTCCCCTCCAGATGATAGCTTCACCTACCTCTTGTCTCTCCTCCAGATGATAGCTTCACCTACCTTCTTGTCTCCCCTCCAGATGATAGCTTCACCTACCTTCTTGTCTCCCCCCTTGGAAACGTAAGCGTCGTTCTTGGCCGCTATCTTGGGCTGCGTCTTGCTGAAGTCCAGCTTGCGATGTTCTATCTTGACCTTGCCTCCTCCGGGCTTGTAGCTGGTGTTGTCCAGAGAGCCGATCTTGGACCTGATTGTCTTCAGGTTGGGTGATGGAGCACCTCCCACTTGGACCTTGTTCATGGGCACTTCTGCAACAAGCCCCCAACATGTCACTATCACTAACACTTTCATTCCAAAGCTGTGAACTTTTAAAAATATTAACACTTTGTTTTTCAAAGAATATTCCTAATATTTTACATTATATGTAGATCCACAGCCACCCAAACTTAACTTGTTTAAAGTTTGTTTTGGAATAAGGTAAAGTATCACATATGAGACCCCAGTGTTTCTCCTCCCTGAGGTGATGTCCTCTAGCAGAGAGGATTGGAAACTGATGCTCACCATGCTCTCCCGCGTATGTGTCATTGTAAGTGTCAACAACATTTTTATATGCGTTTGCTAAAGGTTTTCTTGATTTGTTTTCAATCAAGTTTTTGAGGAACTACTTTCACGGACTAGTTTTTATACAAAGGGAGTTAAATTATTTTAAACTTGAGTATATCGTGATTAACAATTCAATGCATGTCTGTTACAATATCTCCTATGTATGATTTAACCTAAAAAACAGACCTTGTTCACATGTTGACTAACTCCTCATATGAGACCCCAAGCGTTTCCTAATATGAGAGGGTCTCATATTAGGAGTTCCGGCTGGTAAATTAATATTACGTTATAACATAATGTTATGTTAGCTTTCTATTGCAGTTACATATTTTAATATAATACATTAAACTTACTAGTCTAAGGAAATAGAGTATAATTTAAGAAATAACTCTAATTGTGTAGTAACACCATTTCTGATTGTAAAGCTATTCTGTGCTGCTTGCAAACGAGCAGTAAATATGGAAATATCAGTCAATGCATTCCTAACGACTGGTTTGTTTCCTTTAAATATATACATATTTCGAGATGATTATTTCGCCATTCACCGTAATCAAGAGACAACTCCCAATCCTGCTGTTATTGGAAATCAAAATGGCAATAACAAACGAATAACTAATGATAACCCTGAGGCAGAGCCTTCAAGTGTTCCTGACCAACCAACTGATCACTGGCCTACTGCAGGTCCTAATGTGGCATTCGTCCGCTTTCAGCAATGTCAACAGCAAATCAAGGTCCAAGAAGTGGTAGCGCTTGTGTAATCATCTCATCACCTTGCGAAACCAGCCCTGAGAAAAGTTTTAGAAGAATCGCTGCTAAAAAGAAGAAGAAGAAGGAAAGATGCAGGAGTTCGCCGCGTAGAGAGCATTGCCACAGCTTTGATTATGCACAATAAGGGGCCTCTCTCCAAAAGGAAGCCTCAGTTACGGGCCGCTATCACCCCCACTAAAGTCTACTAACATGGGTTGTTTAGTATCGTCCATCGACATGCGCGGGTGTAGTTATCTGCCAAACCAACATGAACCACTGTTGGCGAAGATAAAGAGGAGTAGGGTATAAATGTTCCAGAGTTTACGTGGAGTGAGAGAGAGGGAAACCATTTAGTGAGAACTAGTGAAAGTACACCTCAGCAGAGATTCAAACCCCAAACCTCCACCGCCATAGCTAAATGAGTTACATGCACCCTTTCTGTCTATGTATATATAAATTATTATGGTGTTGTAGGAATGTTTAAAAAAATGTTCCAGCATTTTTACCTGGAGGGAGAAATATCTACAGTTTACCCAGCAGGGATTTGATTCCAACCTCCTCCATCTGATTTAGATGAGCCTGACATTTAGACGACGAACCCACCGGGACTCGAACCTCGATATCTAATGTCTGTTAGAACGGTCATCCAGTCAGATACTTCCTTACCGTGGCTGAGTGCACCTCACATTTGCGTGAGTGAAAAAATAAAGCAAAATCAAGAAGATTTTTTCGGTTAAATGTAGTCGACCAGATTTTCCGTTTGATATAATTAGACCAGGTAGAATGTGCTCAGACATTTGCTTGGAGTGATAAAATCAATCTTAGTACACCAGAAATGGAATCAATCGCCAATCACCCTGTCATCGGCAGTCTAGTATAACAAGATAGTGACACCTTAGACAATGCGACCATTGATGCAAGTATACAACAAATTATTATAAAATGCATTCCCAGTCATTTTACTTTACTAGTCAAACAAATTGAACTATGGTTAAAAAGGGGCTCAATTTTAGAAAACACATGAGAAATGTTCAGATATAAAATATGTTGATTAATCATATGGCCTATCTTATTTATCATGTTAAGAAATTAAATTGATCTTTGAGTGCTTATGGTTTTTTTTTTGCGTACACACTAGAACTTCTAAACCTAAAACATATAAAGCGGAAACATGGCTCACATATGTTTGGGGAGCTTGCGGGTGTCCACCCTTGACATTTAAACTAAAATGCATCTATTGTAAGAAAGACGTATTAAACCACGTGAACAGCGGTTATTACCTATGAATGTAATTTACTATTTGATACTGTATTCATTTGTTTTCTGTCTAACTGTCCCACAAAGGAATAATATCTACTTAAAATCCAAGGAGAGATTATAGGATATGATGTATATTCCTCTGTTTTTATATTTATTTATTAAGCACTGCGTCTTACTATCCTTTAGGGTTGTACGCCTATTTGTTATCTAGAGTAATATGTTAGGGATGAGGAAGATTGAATTTAGAGGTAGTACACCCGCATTTGCCTGGAGGGAAAGTGGAAAACCATTTAGGGAAACCAGCCTCGTTTCACTAGTTCGGGATTGACCACTGATCTTTCCCCGTTAAAACGGGCATCCAATCATATGGTTCCTTCCCATGGTTGAGTGCACCCCGCGTTTTCAAGAGTGAAAGATAAGGTGACATCCAAAATCAGTTAAAGTTGGGCGCACACACAACTCTGTGTGCCCTTATCTAGCAGGGCGAGGGAAATATCCATACTCAGCGGATGTTGAAACACGAATAACGCGTAGCGGTTAATCTACTCTGTTTTGCTTGAATCGGCCAATCACCTGTTAGGAAACAATATTATTGACCAATAATAAGGTTACACTTTTACATGTGGCTCACCCCATTGAAGCGACTATAAATAGACCTTGAAATCATTACATTCGATCATTATAATTCATAATTGATTCGGATGAACACCAAAATGAGTTTTGACGCACTGGAAAATTCAGTAAATTCAGGTATATTTTAAACATTTTGTATATTTTAATGATAACTATTTTCTTATTACGTCTTTGATGTACAGCGGTATTTCCTCCTTTGACAGAATGTCAAGAAGACGCACCACTGATGCCTGCCACTATCGTTCAAGCGGCAGTCCCAAATAGTCCAGATCCGTGTGGGTTATTTAGCGAGAATGGAATTTGCCAATCGGATAACAACTGGTCCACGGGTAATTAGCGTTCTGCTATAGATCTTAGAGTATTGGCAGTGGTTTTTTTTTACCTCGATAGTAATCAATATGTATTTATTTAATTGCAGATTATTAGGTTCCAAACGGGCTGGCTGACGGCCTGTGGGTGGACCCAGAGCTACAGACAACTCCACTCTTTGTAACCAGCGATTGGGGGGGTTACATGAAATAGCGCCCACTGTGGATTTTTCAGCTTGTGTGCGGGCGCTGCCCCCTGAAAGCAACGAGGTGGAGGTGGACCCTGTACCGACCATCTCCTAAAAGCGGTCGGTGCTCTGCTCCCAGCAGCAGGTTTCACCCCACTGGACCCTATCACAGGCCCTGGAAAGACGATTAGTGGTATGCCTAATGTTTGGGGTGAATTGGACGCGATAGATCGTCTAATATGTAAGTTTGTCATTCCTTAATTATCAAAATTACCTCTTAAATAACATATTTTAAATTTGTATAAAAGGTAACATCTACAAATAATATTACTATAGCCACTAGCTTAGAAATAGACAGCTTCCTCTCTTGCCCAAACCACCGTTGTTTCGCTGGCATACCAAAACCTTCTGTCATCCGACCATTTCTAGTTTAACCAAAATGAATATTAGCTCTTATATACCTAGTTGAGTAGAGGAGGCTATTATTTTATTTTTTATTTCAGTCATTACAAACATTCAAATACAAAAAAGGAGATAGAAAATTATAATAGTAGTTTTGGCCACTTATTAAATTCATGTTTGCAATGTGCTACCATAAACTTTTATAAGATATTCTGTCTACTAAACTAATGATACTTGGTTTAGTTCCCGACATGGCTACAAATGTTGGTTTGATAAATTAACAGCCAGCGGACTGGATTTTGCGCATGTCCTAGTCTTAAGTTATAGGCATTTTATTCAAAAGTGACCCGAGTTTAAGGCTGGAAAACAGTAACCGATCTAAATTAAATAATTATATTCAATGAAAAAAATATGGTTTTATTCAATTATAAAACAAAACTATTTCTACCAATAGAAAACTTATTTCTGACCATTAAAATTACCACTCTAAATATAAAATTACTTTCTAACATCAATATCTATTTATTAACAAATTGTGTTACATGGCAGCCAATGTTTAAGACATGATTTCATTCCCCGGCTTAGTTCCTTAATTAAAGCTAGTTTCCTTGTATCTTTAGCGTGGTGTTGGTAAACATGTTTACCTGTCGAGATCGTAGTTAAAGTTTCGACCTAACAGATGGCGTTGGCATCTAGAAACAGTCAATTTCGAGGGGGGGGGGGGAAATGTTGCGCTCTGGTGAACATTTATATGGTATATGATTTTTAAACGAAAGTAATATAGATATAGTTTCATTCGCATTTGTTTCAATGTGCTTAACCATACAGATATTTATTACAGGCATCCAAATATACCGAAAAATAGTTAATCGGAGAAATGATATTGTTGCCAAGGGTCCCAAGTTCTATTCCCGTCATGAATGAAAATCTTTCATTGGTGAAATGTTGGTTTAACCTTTCATAGTGATAAATTAACTGCGCTGGAATGTATTTTGTACCTGTACTGGAGTTCAAGTGTATTTTATTACACACACTTTGCAAATGTTAATATAATTTATATTAAACAGTTAAATCAATTATGTTTAGGAAAAAGTATTACATATTATATTAATACAAAAATTAGTTTGAAATTTAAAAATAATATATATTAATCGTAGCATTTGAAGAGGAAAAAAAATACGCGTAAGTTTGCAGGAATTAAAATAAATAATTTAAACTTAACAATTATATTTAAAGTGTTTACTTTGAAGTTAACTTGACACGTGTTTGGATTCAAACTGTTGTGTTTTAGCTCAAATGAAGGTACCCAGTCTGTCCTCCCTCTTCCAGACCAGGTGAAATGTGTGGCCTCCACCACCACAGCCCTACCACCCTACCATCGCTGAGACTGCAACCACCGGGACAAGGCGACAGTGCATCGCCCTGGCCACTCGCGACCCACCTCCACGACTCACCAGAGCCGGGAATCAGTGGCCCGATAAATCAGGTCGGTGGAGGGTTGTCTCAAGATATCTCACTTCAAATAGTCAAGGAGAGAATAAATCAAATGAATCGTTTCTTTTATACTGGTAGAGAAGTTACCGTACATCTTAGTGAGGAGGCAAGTCCAATATGAGGGACTACCCCTCTCAAACACTCCTTTAAGGGCTACATGGATTTTTATTTCCACGGCGATAAACAAAAACTATTTTGATGTCATACCATCCTTGACAGACACATTTACTGCGAGTGTCGTATGCCGTTAAACACAAAGAATAAGCAAACATTTGAATCCACGTGCAAAAAGTGCTACATTAAAGTGGTTTGTAGTGGAGGTAGAACTGTGGCCTGTAAAGACTGTGGGCGTTGGTTCACAAACCAGACTTGTTTTGATAACCATGAACTACTCGGTTTTTGCAGAGGTCACATGTCAATCTGTGATATCAAAAAGGTTTGTGAAGTCTGTGGGCAATGTTACAGTTTGGAAAAGTCGAATTTTGCAAACAGGTGTTATAAGACTTTTTAGAGTATGCGAGACACATCGTCCTTTTGGTAATTTTTGCTATATGAAGCAAGCCCCATCCAAGCCGTCCCTGGAAAAGAGCTATTTCATGTTCGTATTCTATGATTCAGACAAGAAACGCTTCTTCAAGGTGCGGCCGCCACGTACTTGCACGAACCTAACCTCTGTGCCGTACAGACGTGTTACAAGGCCTTCCTTCATATCGATGGCCATTGCACTGAAAACGGGGACGATAAGACTCGCTTATTCAAGGGTGATGCCTGCCACAATGGCCCAATTTTGTGGATTTCTAGAGACAATTAAAACAATAAAATTTAAGAAAATCATCCTCCTAGCACATAATGATAAGGGTTATGATGGAAATTTTATTTTAAAATGCATGATAGAGGTAAAAAAAATTGAATTCATAGCTCATAATAAACGGTGGGAAAATCATGTCCAAGAGTTACGGCCCACTCCACTTTATTGACTCGCTGAAATTTCTCCCGATGTCGTTGTCCAAGATGTTCAAAACATTCGGCTTGAACGGGTCCTTGGCCAAGAGATATTTCCCCCATTTAATCAACAAAAAAGAAAACGCGGGGTATAGGGGTCCATTGCTTCCAAAGGAGGACTACGGCATCGGTGAGATATCAGTTGAAGGAAATGATTACTTTGAGAAGTGGTATGACGCGGTGGTAAAAGAAAATTATGTATTTGATTTTAACCGTGAGTTGGAACTGTATTGCGTGAAAGATATAAAGATTCTACGGGAGGCCTGCCTAAAGTTTAAAGACATGCTCATGGAAAAAGCAAAGGGGGATACTTTAAGAGAGGCGTGTACAATCGCAGGAGTGGCCATGTTGGTTTACCACCAAAGTCACCTTAAGGAGAATACTATCGGTATCATACTTATAGGTGGTTATCAGTGTGCAGACAAACAGTCGCACGTCGCTATACAATGGCTATGCTGGGAAACCCATCAACGCCGTGTCTCTATACTTTAAGCGGGCAGTGGCCGTGAGGAATAAGTTTTAGGGTGACGTGTAGATGGCGTTGTTGAAGCTGGAGATACCACCACCATCTTCCAGTTCTGGGGCTGTTATTGGCACAGGTGCCCTCTCTGTAATCCTGACAGGACCACCCTTATAAAAAAAAATCCACCATAAGACCATGGAGACGCGCTATGAAGTGACCATGGCGTGCGTGGAAACATTTAAGAATGCCGGCTACACAGCCGTAGAGATGTGGGAGTGTATGTTTAATGCGATGAAACGCACATACAAGGACTTGCAGCAATTTGTACTCCGGCACGAGGTATATACCAAGGAGCCTCTCAGCCCTAGGGATGCATTCTTTGGCGGGCGTACAAATTGTATCAAGCTCCTCCACAACATCATGTACTTGGATGTTTGTTCATTGTATCCTTACATTTGTAATTACAAAACATATATCGACCATTCCAAAATTCACTTGGAACCAAATTGTCCGTCTATAGATCAAGTAGAAGGCATAGCCAAAGTTACCGTAATGCCTCCAATGGATATATTCATGCTCGTATTACCTACTCAGATGCACGACAAGTTAATGTTCATCTTGTGCAGGAAATGTGGGTAAGAGAAATACCAAGGTGCATGTCAGCGCAACGACAAGAAAGATCACTGGTTGACAGGCATCTGGGTGATTGACTATATCCGGAAAGCCGTTGAGAAAGGCTACACTGTTGAAGCCATTCACGAATTATGGGAGTACAATTTATTTGTTTACGATCGCCAGACACGTTCTGGCACACTGGCTAAACTATTTTTAAATTCCCTATGAGGAAAGATTGGGCAAAAACTCGATTTATCACACGTAGCCGTTGTCAACGACTATCAGGGCATCCATAAGTACCTGACGGATGGGTACATCACCGTGGACAGCGTCATTGATGTTAATAATGAGGTTATGTTCCTCAATTACAAGGATGCGCGTGACGCGTTGCGCCCTAACCCTAACACGAGTGAGGCGGTGGCATGCTACACGACTGCTATGGCTAGGCTGCACTTATACAACATCCTTGAACAATTGGGGGACCGTGTTTTGTATCACGATACAGATAGCGTTCTATTCATCGAACGCCCCGGCGATTGGAGTCCACCTACCGGAGACTTTTTAGTTGAACTCACTGACGAACTTCAAGATTACGGTCTGGGAAGATATATTAGCACCTTTGTACCTGGTGGCCCAAAAATTAGGCATACCGAATGTGTGTTGGTGGAGATCCTGCAAAAATAAACGACAACCGGAACCACGTTAATTTTGACATGTTGAAAACGATGGTAACTGAACAGGCTGCTGAAAGATACATACAGATACGGAATAAAATTGTAAGAAAAGGTCTTGCGACTGTATGTACCGTTTAGCAAACTAAAGTATACCGGCCCATGTACACCAAATGACGGGTAACTGATGATCATAATACGTTGCCATTTAGGAATCAGAGTCCTTATGAACGCGCTCGCCAAGACTAAAAGATTTAACGGGTTGAATAATTATATTTTTCTTTCACTTTACGCAGTTCCACTGACATACCATTTTTCAAAGATTTGAGATTATTTTATATATTTTTACTTTCTCTCTATCTTACAGGTAGAGAAAGTATTGCGATCAACCAAAAAAATCGAACTAGAGATTTTGATGAATCTTGACGTTTAATGAACCCCCGAATTCGAAAAAGTGTTTTTTGAATTCCCGTCTATCTGTCTGTACCTCCAAATAGAGCTTAAACTATTTTATCGATCAAGACAAACATTGGTATCTAGGGTGATCATAGGGTTGCCCCTAGGGGTTTTTGGAATTGGATATCCAACCCTAAAATTAAGGGTAGTTAGCTGAAGGGCATAAATATATTACAAATAAAATGGCTACTTTCAATATTTCAGCAAAATGACTTTAAAGGCCCCGGTCTGATGAGAAAATTATCATTTTTTATTATATCTCCAAAACTATTTATTTGTATTTATAATATAAATATTTTATTCGGAGAATAGTGTTATAAAACTCATAACTTTCAAGATATACGCGTATATATATATATTAACTTTTCGAACACAAAAGGTAAAGTATTGCGACCGTAAAAAAATCTAACCTAAAATGTTGATGGCTAAATTGACTTTATATCAACAAGTACTACAGGACTATCTACACTTTAGTCAGAAGCCTCCACCACCTGAAATAGCACCACGACCACCCCTGAAGTGTCTGTACTTCTCACCCCTGCTATACTCAAAACCCTACCCGTATAGGCATGTAAAAAAGCCGAACTGTTACTAGAATATATTAATTCCTGAGGCGGTATCTCTTGGGACGAAAACGGGGAAGTGAGTATTCACGATATGCCTCTACGTGGATCCAATATCGTGGATTTAGTCAACCAATGATCTGATCAGAGCAAGAAAACAAAGAGCAGTCGGGGTGGCGAGAGTTTATCACGGCGTTCCAAAATTAAACGCCTCGATATAATTGATTGTCAATCAAAAATGTTTAGCACCCATTAGAGATCCGGCACACATACCAACCACTTACACCGTCGCAATACCCTAAGAAATAGAAACTGAAAAAGGTAGACGAAAATAGGTGGCTTCTTTTCTTAGCTTAATAGACCGTTTAGCTGAAATCTACTACGCCCCTTTTCAATCTGCATGGTTTACAAAGGCGGCACCACTCATAAAGGCGTCCAAGAAACTTCCGGACAATGTACGAGAATAAATTCAAGCACAGGACACTCATACGCGACACAAACCAGTGATAAAAAAGTTTCCACTCAACAAGTACGTGGTGACAAGCATTGACGATCTCTGGCAAGCCGATCTCAACAATATGCGCAGTCTCGGAAAATACAACGACAATGCCGTGTACTTGCTCACCGTCATCGACCTGTTTAGCAATATGGTCTGGGCGAGGACACTTTTCTCCATGATGGGGATCATCATGAAGGACGGCTTTCAGGACATTTTCAAACAAAGTGGCCGTAAACCTCTAAAGTTTACAGACTGACAAGGGGAAAGAGTTCACATCATGTCTAATCCGAAAGTTTCTCAATAAAGAAGGCGTGTTTACTACACCACCCATAATCCGGACATGAAGTAAAGTATCGTGGAACGATTCAATATAATTCTGAAAGTACTCATGTGGCGTTACTTAAAAAAACTAACACGTCTATCTATGTGGGTGATCTCCAAGATCTCGTCAACGCCTACAATGTTGCAAAAATTTCAGTATCAATATGGCATCTGCAGACGTTTCAGAAATCAATGGGCTTCAAGTCAGATATAATCTCTACGGCAAACGGCTCCTATACGCGAATAGTAAGCCAAAACTCAAAGTCGGTAACACGGCGCGTATGAGCAAATGCTGTTTGAAAGGGGCTACGAGATCAATTGGAGCGAAGAAAATTTCAAAGCCAGCAGAGCAGTGTTGCTACAACCAGTCGTCTACAAGTTGACCGATCTTGACGGCGACGAAGTAGAGGAGACATTTTACGAACACGAATTGCAACACGTACGTCTCCCCTAAACTTTTAAGGTTGATAAAATTCTACGTGTCAAGGGTAAAGGTGCCAGAAAGAAAGTGTACGTGCATTGGAAAGGTTACCCTGCCAAGTTTAGTTCTTGGATTCCTGCCAGTTACGTCAGCCCTCTACAATAAAATACCAGTTTTACATCAGTTTGCCGAGCGACAGATCTATGGGATATTTCCCGAAAAATACCCTCGCGATTTTCACCACGCAACTACCCTACCGTCTTACACTCGAAGGCAGGTGGGAAGTCGCTCTCACTGAATCCCAATATCCGTATTCTTTCACCACCGTACCCGAGGGCCAAAATATTGTATGGTACAACTGATGGGTGTTAATGTCGTGAAACAAATATTCAAGGATCACATCCCACCTGGAAATTACAGCAATATTCACGAAATGGTCAAAGCCCTAAACGATGTAGAGGCGTTTAAAGCGGATTTCTCGGTTGTATTCAAGTACACGAAAAGTTGGACATTGCCTCTCCTTCACTAAATATACATCTGCTGACTCGTTCTAATCAATTAAGTCTAGAGCTCAGTTTTGATCCTCAAAATCCAATCAAAGTCCAAAAGTCACCGTACGCTGCCAACATTTTACTAGGCTTGCCTTCGCAAATGTACATCTACAAGGATAACGTCGATCCTCAGACAGTGGGTGACATTGTAGCACTGGTTTTATGTATCGTCGGTATCAACAACATCAACTATGTCTACGGCATACATAATACAGAGATATATACCCCATTGCACTACGTGCCCATACTGATGAGAAATTAAAAACTTGAAAATCAATATAAAAACAGACACTGGTGAACCTGTACTATTCGAGTTTGGAAAAGTGTGCGTGAAACTTCATCTTAAACAATGCTCAACATTAACTGTTCCTACTAAAGATACTAAATAGGTTATGCTGAGACAGAAATATCTCCGATCTACCACGGTGTTCATTATTAATGCGGTTATGAAATGGGAAGATTTTTAGCGGCATTTTCAAGAGCGTCTTACCGTTGCTGAGAAGAGGTGCTAAAACCATTATAAAAAGGTGTTTCATACGCGTATTGACGTGCTCTCCAACGTCTCCAATCAACGTCAGCCTTTCAAAGACCCTACGCCAGTGTGTCGGCGAGGCTGGAACAAACCTGAAACGCAAGGTGGAGCAGAAGATCAACACACTGATGCCTGGCTCAGGCTATAAAAGGCGTCGTAAGAAGCACTGACGTCAGTCTTCTGTCGTTGTCCGACGTAAAAAGGTCAAGAAAGAAGCGGTAGATATTATCAGTTGAAATGTCTTTTATACACACCCAGTCCTGCGAGTGTGTCATCAGTGAGCTTGATATCTTTTTCATCCCACCCACGCAAACCAGTCTTGAAAGTGGGCAATGGCTCCAGTACAAACCTGTCTCTTCCTTCACCAATGATTCGCCCATAGAATTTACCGTTACCGGACAAGCGAGTTCTATATCAATCTTTCACAGACTATGCTCTATCACAGGGTGGCCATCATGAAACCTGATGGTGGTGCTTTCACAGAGGTGAATCAAATTATTCCCGTCAACAACTGGTCGCATTCGCTATTCACACAGGTGGATGTATTTTTAAACCAAAAACTACTCTCCCCGTCCATCAACACGTATGCTTATAGCTCTACATTGAGACACTACTCAATTACAATAGTGAATCCAAAAGAACACATTTGACTTGCGAACTGTGTTTCGCAGACAGCCCTGGGACCTTTGAGGAGGTTAACACTGGAAACAAGGGATTTGAGACTCGTCGCAGTCTCACTGCAAAAAGTAATACTTTTGGGGTATCTACACGGTGATGTGTTTAACAAAGAGAACTACCTTTTGAACGGTACCAAACTCAGAGTCAAGTTGGCCCGTTCCAGTATCCTATTACCCTCGTGGAAGTAAAAACACCCACTATCCCTACTGGAGTGCAAGGGAAATAATTACCGGACAACGTATTCACGGGATAATTACCCAAAGGACGTATTGTGGGATTTGTATCAAACGCTGCGTTCAACGGAGACGCCACCAAGAACCTGTTCAACTTCTAACGTACGCCATGAACCATTTCTTGTTGTTTATGGACGTGGAACAAGTACCATCAAAACCGTTACAGTCCAATTTTTCAAACGGCAAATATTTTATTACCTACCACACACTATTTTCTTGAACGGGTATCCATTTCATGATCGAAGTTAGCGACATCACACGGGAAGCCTTCCCTAAGGGATATCATCTCATGAATTTCAATATAACACCTAATCTGTCCGTCCACATGACATCACATCGGAATTTGACGAGGCACGGCTCTCTGAGCATCTAAATTACCTTCACCAGAGTTCTCACCGAAACCATCAACTGTATCGTGTACGGGGAGTTTGCCAACATCATCATCATCGACAAGGATAGAAACATTGTGACTGATTTTGGGAGTTAATATAAGCGACTTCTTGCCCCTTATCCCCATCAATTAAAACATGTACGTCATTGTAGATTTCCAGAGCTACACCGAAGATAGAAAAGAGTTTATCGTCAAGGAACTGAGTGTTTTATCTGTATGAGGTACATAACTTCAACATTGGGTGTTAAAGCCCCCATACGCTATGAAGGAACTTTCAGCTGCCGCTAAAAAGCAATCCGTCTATATCGTCAACAAACTGCATGGTATTATCTGGGATAGTGGTGATGTGGATTACAGCCTGCTCGAATCTCTCATCTCCCTTGCCACAAGGCGGTCGGAATCCGTCTAGTTCAAGGGGGCAGAAAAGAAAAAGTTTCAAGACAAATACATACCTACGCTTGTCGTAGATCTGTACGACAGAGGTTGTTCTTCTTCGAAAACACATAAATTGGGCCGCACCATGTTTGGTGACTTTGACATTAGAATATTGAAAATGTACACGCAAACCATAAGACGTGTGCTGAAAATAAACCCGTGGTTCCATTCTTTACGATCGGGTGTTTTCCATGCTGATCAACTACCCGCAAGAATATCTCGACCTGCCGTTCTAGTCATCAACACTAATCCGCACATCAAGCCTGGGACGCATTGGGTCACCATCTCTATCGAAAATAACGGCATCGCAGTATACTTTGACAGTCATGGTTTTCCACCCCGTATAAAGTCACATCTGGCATTTATACGCAAAAACACTTCCCGCACGTCTCATAACACGATAAACATTCAAAGCATAGCCTCAGACGTTTGCGGCTATTACTGTCTCATGTACCATCTTTATCGCGCCCAGAACATTCCTATGAAGACTTTCCTAGCCTTATTCTCCCTCACCAGTTATACAGGCAACGACGCTAAGGTGTTGAGATATTACAACACATTTTTCAAGATTGTAGGGTCCTACCGCCCTTCAAGAGGCTGCGTCCAATCAGCGTCCACCTTGTTTTCCCTTATAAAAGGGGCGTCCCGGTGGCGTGATGGCCATAATCATGACAGTCATTGAAACAATCAAACATCATGGAAGGTTAAGACATTTGCACCTGCAAAGCAAAGCCGGTTAAGCCGCTCGCCATCACCAGTTTTTTCAACACTTTGTTTCCACCGGACGAAATCGATGCCAAACGAGTCATCGTCGGCATGAGTGTCAAGAACAACATTACGCCCTATGTCAAGCTAGAAAAATGCGAAGGAATTATGCGGTATTTAACCGTACAGAGTGGCAAGAACTGGGCAACTACAAGTCATATAAAAGGTTTTCAGCAACACGCAACCTCCTCAGAAGAATTGTCTGACTAATCATGAAATCTCTCTGAGACGCATGTTCGGTGACTATATGGTCGTCATCAGCGAGAAACAAGACGCTGGACTCAAATGGGTCACCTATCTAGCACCTAGCTGGGTACGTCTACGTGAGATGTGGGACCTCATTGACGTCACTGTCGACCAACGGGATATGTGGTTAACACCCATCACACGATACTGCAACGATTTGGTTGACACACTCGTCGTAGATGTATGTGACACGCTAACAGAATCAGTGGATGTCATCTATCTCGAGCAGCCTACGGTGGAAATACACATCAGAAACCTGGATCTTATCAGTGCTACCTATTATACCGTCAAGTCGCCGGCCTGGACTAGTACATGATGGATTGTGAACTAAAACAATTTGACTAACACATCTAAGAGACATGATTGTATATGTATTGAAAGTATATGTTTGTAATATATTGTTTTATTAACGCCAAACCTGTTTGTCACGTTCCTTACCCAACACGTAGGGTAACCAGACACGAATCTCGACTTGTCGAGCTGCCAAACTGGCACCAAGCATGAAAAGGGTCAATGACCTCTCGTACTAGCTCACTGTTTCAAGGTCACGATCTTTCCATGTCTCGAATTGTCAAGCCGCCAAACTGGCGCCAGGTATGAGTCATCAGGGAAACTCATTGCCATGGGGGAGGGCTGTGACGCCAAAATAGATTCAGAGTTTTGTGACAGGGAGTCATTGTTCACACTCTATGTTAAATGGCCGTCTTAAAGAGGTTCCTCCTAGACGCTCCCCACCCTCACCGGCTGATAAGGATGCGGACCACGAGCGTTGCCCGACGTCGGAGACTGCACGCTCCACCTTTAATAAATCAAAAACTCCCACGCCAATAAATAAATACAAAACTCCTCCCAAAACCCTCCTCACAGGGGGACACAGTTAAATGGGTCAAGAATCAAATGGGACGAAAAATCAAATGAGACAGGATCGAACAAGTTTGGACGTGAATGAAACCCCTACAAACCAACCCAATGACATACCCACCCCCACTCCACGATTAAAAAAACAACCGCTGGTGTCACAATACACACTCTCTCCTCACCCAGATTGTTCTGGCACGCCCTCCCGCTACTTGTGTGTTCTTATATCTAGTTTTTGTATTTTAATACCGGCTATATACAAAAATACAAGCCTAAGATAAAAAAAGGTCTCATATTAGAGGCCGTTACCTTATATCCCTTGAAAGTAAAGACATAATGTTCTCCTTATCAATAGAAGTTGAAGTTAAAAATAAATTGGTGATACCTATTAGAGTGGTCTTTCAGAAGATCTCATATTTTCACTTTTAATGTGACTAAAATTAATACATACAAACCTAATCACGCCGTTACCTTACAGGATAGGCAAGAAACTGTGAATATAACACAAAAACAACCCCGTACTTAATCCAATCTCACTAACATTCTCCACACTTCCCTATCTTTGCATACTCCATTCCCTCCAACTACATCCATACATCCGCTTTTATTCTTAAAGCTCTTAATGTTTCTGTTTTCACACTTTCGTCCAACACATTTAGCCACGTCTTTCATGGCCTACCCCTTCCTTATGATCCACTCTAAATTAATTTGAAACTTATTTTAAAACTTGATGACTTACACCAGTAAAATATAATACGGTTTATAAACTAAGCTTTCAATATATCATCCCACTCTTTGATTAGTAGATGAAACATTTTCTTATGAAACGCACTTTTAGATATTTTGTACAAATTGAACCTTTTTTTGGGTTGTTATAGTATTTTACTGAGTCCTTTGAAACACTTAATCCTCTCTGATTCTCCTTATCTTATTATAAATAACAAATTATTCAAATATATATTTTAAAAAAGGGGTGAAACGTCCCATCAACAATGTTCATTACTTGAAATGAGATTTCGTCCCTTCGGTGTGTGTGTATATATATATATATATATATATATATATATATATATATATATATATATAAAACAGTGGTTTACAGCCTTTTGCAGGTTGAAGGTTGAGACGAGGTTATTTGGGAAAGAGTGGGGGTACAAGGAGTACATGGGATAGTAGAGGAAGCAAGACTGAGATGGTATGGACATGTAATGAGGATGTTGGAGTACATGAGATGGTAGAGGAAGCAAGACTGAGATGGTATGGACATGTAATGAGGATGGGGAAGGAGAAGATGCCAAATATAATTATGGAGATTAAGTAAATATGTAGAAAAAAGACCGCAAGGGAGGCCAAGAAAGAGATGGAAGGAGCAGATAGCAGAAGGTGTACAAGTGAGAGAAGAAAAATGGAATACATCAAAGGGGAACAAATGGTGGAAGATAAAAGAAGATCGGGGCATTTTACTAAACTGGCAGGTGATGATGATGATATACAGGTTTGACCCCAATTTTTATATTTGATAACATCGCGACTAGGGGTTTGGAAAAAGTATGGATATTTTACTTATATTTATATCGATATTTTCCTTTCAATACTAGTTTTTTTACTCGATACTTTTTCTGATACTTCAACTGATATTAGTACTTACACTTCGGTATCGGATCAGTATCGAAAAAAACTACTTTTTTGGTATCGTCACTCATGCTAGGCTTAGATGTTTACTGGGGTGTACTGTGTAGGAAGAACAAATGAGAATATTTCTCAATTCTCCCCCATTTTTTGCAACTCTAGTATTAAATCTCTTTTAGCTCATCCTAATAATTAACAGCTTTTCGTTCACCTTTATTTACCAATACAGCCTGATGCCTGGCCGGGCGACGAGGCGAGGGATGACTTGTTTCCTGGCCCTTCCTCTAGCAATGAGCACGCTCATCACAAACTAAACAAAATAAGCTTTTTACAGCTGAATGTAGTCAGTCAACTCAAGGCTGCCCCAAGAAGACGAAGCTGAAAAGTGTATGTGTGTTCCGATACCGATACTTACTGTTATCGATACTTTTCTTTCGATACCACAGCCCTAATCGCGACCCCTTGATAACCTAGAAGCGTCCATATCCTAGTTTGAATTACAATAACTTTGTCTTACAAACCATTGGGTCTAAATGTATTTAGTAAACGTACTATTTGGGTAGGTAGAATTTAGAGGTAATGTACTGTTATTTGCAGAGAGGGAGATGAGTAAAGCTGTTTAGGAAAATAAACCATTCACAACACACTTGTCAACGACAAACAAAAACGAGCGTCGCGTTAAGTCCGCATGTCCACCAATACTAGTTTTAATGATTATAAACTGATTAAATAATGATAGTAGTATGAATGTCACTAAAAGTCTCAGAAACGACTCAACGAACCCGCCGGGTATTTAGAGAGTTATGATACCAGCATATCTTACCCAATCACGAGACTTCTTCAGGAACTTAGTCAAATAGCAACGGTCATAGTTGGATGAGAAGTCTAAGTAGTAGCTTAATAGTGTTTATCATTTTAACCGCTTACATTTCTATTTGAATTTTGAACTTTCATATAAATATTTTTATCACTTTAAAAAGTAAATATAAAGTTATAAGCTCAAGAGGCCTTGTAAGCCCAACCGAAGCAGACCGTGACCCCTAGGATGGAAACTACTGCAGTGTAAAAGCAGAGCTTACTCTTTTTATCCGGCTGTGGTGGAGTTTCGACAGGCGCCTTTGCTGTGGATGACTTTGAGGAAGCTGCGCTGCTTTTTACGGGTGACTTGACGGGCGTTTTGGTGGGAGACGAGCCTGCACCCCTCTTGGCAGCAGGGATCTTACTAGGTGACTTCTGCGGGGATCCCACATCTCCGTTCGTCGTCGGCTCCTGGGAACAGCGGGTATAAGATCCACTTTCAGAACCAAGGACAGACAAAATGTAGGGATAACATTTCACAGGTACAATTAGTTGTAATGCATTTTAAATTACTAAATATAATTATTAAATTGTGGGCATTAGATCCTCCACCCTGACTGCTCTAGTGTATATGGATATTGTAACCTTCATATCCCCCACCTGCTCTGTTGTATATAACCTCAGTATCCCCCACCTGCTCTGTTGTATATAACCTCAGTATCCCACACCTGCTCTGTTGTATATAACCTCAGTATCCCCCACCTGCTCTGTTGTATATAACCTCAGTATCCCCCACCTGCTCTGTTGTATATAACCTCAGTATCCCCCACCTGCTCTGTTGTATATAACCTCAGTATCCCCCACCTGCTCTGTTGTATATAACCTCAGTATCCCCCACCTGCTCTGTTGTATATAACCTCAGTATCCCCCACCTGCTCTGTTGTATATAACCTCAGTATCCCCCACCTGCTCTGTTGTATATAACCTCAGTATCCCCCACCTGCTCTGTTGTATATAACCTCAGTATCCCCCACCTGCTCTGTTGTATATAACCTCAGTATCCCCCACCTGCTCTGTTGTATATAACCTCAGTATCCCCCACCTGCTCTGTTGTATATAACCTCAGTATCCCCCACCTGCTCTGTTGTATATAACCTCAGTATCCCCCACCTGCTCTGTTGTATATAACCTCAGTATCCCCCACCTGCTCTGTTGTATATAACCTCAGTATCCCCCACCTGCTCTGTTGTATATAACCTCAGTATCCCCCACCTGCTCTGTTGTATATAACCTCAGTATCCCCCACCTGCTCTGTTGTATATAACCTCAGTATCCCCCACCTGCTCTGTTGTATATAACCTCAGTATCCCCCACCTGCTCTGTTGTATATAACCTCAGTATCCCCCACCTGCTCTGTTGTATATAACCTCAGTATCCCCCACCTGCTCTGTTGTATATAACCTCAGTATCCCCCACCTGCTCTGTTGTATATAACCTCAGTATCCCCCACCTGCTCTGTTGTATATAACCTCAGTATCCCCCACCTGCTCTGTTGTATATAACCTCAGTATCCCCCACGTGCTTGATTGATTCATCGAGCCACAAGTCAGAGCTACTGGGTCCTGTGTTGTTCTTATTACCTAGAAAGGGATATAGAGTTATGTTTCCGGCCGACTTGTGTTGCAGTGGATGGTAGGGAGACACACGAGAGAAGAAATCACCAGATATTTTGAACTAGGATATCTGCTAGACGGGCGCATCCCCTGACAGCTACAAAGTTGATCAGCCGTTGTTGTGTGTATCCGCAAAGGTTATAAGAGATAAATTATAAACAAAACTAAAATAATTTAATGCTCAATTTACGAAACTTCTCCTGTTCACGATTATTAGATTTAAGAGCTAGCCATCTGGCATTCATGAGGAAACTGTTGTTACATTGTGTATGTGAACAATGTTTGAAGGTTTAGTGGTTGAATAATGTTTCATGTACGCACGACAGTAACTGTTGAGCCAGAGGGTGAATTATGTTTCAAGATTAGTAGGGGTATATGTACGCACAAATTGGAGGGCTTTAAACTAAGCACCATTATACACCCATCAAATAAATAAAGAACCAAGTACAAGACAGCTTGTGGAGCAAGCTACAGCAGTACTACCAACATATCCTTAAGGTTTAGTGTTTAAGAACAAACTCCATCTGGTGATTAGTTGGTACCTTTCTAAACATAATTTAGAATTTGTAAACTCGCGTCTCCCCTCTCTCTGATATATATATATAATTTTCGCAGTTTAACTATTAAAAGAGTTGAAAATTACTGTTTCCTTTATTCCTAATTAGAAAAATGTGTTTCCTATCTGGACCTGGTTCAACTCAAAACCATTCGTAAATGTCATCCCAACGATGAGCGTTTCAGTTTGGTTTATCGTAAAGGTGTTTTCCCTTATGATTATCCGATCGATTCGACTAGACTCAGTTATCTTGCCGGATTAGATTCTCTCACGAATATTCATATCAGTCAGGAGGAATACGAGCATGCATACAAGGCATGGGCCAAGCTCGACTGTAACACTCTATGGGACCACTCAAACTTATATTTATATACTGACGTGACGTTCTTGGCAAACGTTCTTGAGAACTTTCAAAACTTGTGTATGAGGACATCTAGACACGATCCTAGCTTGTCAATTACCATCCCCAACTTGGCGTACCAACCCTTGCTTATAATCACTAATGTACGACTTCAAATAATTACAGATAATTGCAGTCACCAATTTATCAAAGGTGGAATTTGTTTTGTCAAGAACCGACGTGCGGTGGCAATAGGCGTGATATGGGGTCATTTGACGAGTCAAAACCAGAATATTATCTCGTATATCTCGACACTAGCGGATTATTTTCAAAAATTATGTTTGATTACTGGCTGTTTGGAGAATTTTTATGACTCGGTGAAGACGAGATTGAACGATTTTTCGTACGGATGGTAGTGGACGACCCGGAGAGTACCCGCATCAACTACACGATGTGCATTTAGACCTTCCATTCTGTCCCGAGAAAGATCACCTCCTAAGGAAAAACAGGGATAACTGGTGATGACAGTATCTAACAAGATCGGCTACATTGTTCATTACAGACATCTAAAGCTGTGTTTGGAAAATTGTGTCAAACTGGTTAGAGCACACAAAATAATTGGTTTCAAACCGTTACCATGGATGGCTATTTATACTACTCTAAATATATGGTGTTTTTCAAACTGATGAATAACGACAGTTTAGTACGACTGATATCAAACAATGGAAAGCACTAAATGATCAAGATCATTAAACGAAGGGAAGGAAGGTTTGGAATGGGTAACCTTATCACCAGTCACAACTATATTAAGTGAACCATCATTTCGGAAAATTTGATCATGATCGAAAAGCAGATTTAGGAAATTTACTTCGATAAGCCCATTTACGGCGGGTTTTCTATTCTGGAAATATCCAAGGTGATTATGTATGGGCTTCTTCATTAGGTAATAGTTCCGAACCTTTTTAACTGTTGATCCCAGAATGCATTGCACGGGCACTGACTCTTTAGTCACGCTTACAAACAACATACATACTCTAGCCAATACAATGTGGACACATTTTCTTATGACGCAAACAGTGTTTACGGCATGTAATAAACAAGGGTGTACTCAGAAAACTTAGTTAAGATACCAAAAAACTCTTCACCGAGTACATCAGACTAAGACCAAAACTATACTCATTCAAGTTAAAAGTAGAAAAAGAAGTTCTTATAGCGAAATGAGTAAGAACTACAACTTTAAATAGATTAGTATTGACGACTAGCCCACTGTTGGACTACTCTGAGTGAGGTTCGACTCACACGATTAGTATTGACGACTAGCTCACTGTTGGACTACTCTGAGTGAGGTTCGACTCACACGATTAGTATTGACGACTAGCTCACTGTTGGACTACTCTGAGTGAGGTTCGACTCACACGATTAGTATTGACGACTAGCTCACTGTTGGACTACTCTGAGTGAGGTTCGACCACACGAATATTCGTTATGAAACATTTCACGCTAAAGGTCAATCGTGTCAACCTATGCTGTTTTGACAACAAACGCTATACAATTCTACCAAGCTCAGTAACACGCTACCATGGTAAACTATGGCATTCCCGATGGTTGTGATACCACCGTAACATACAGTAATTGTGTATCTATCAATGTCACCTAACACGATAAATACTTGCATGTGAAACTGTTTGAGTAATTACTGTGTACCAGCTATAATGTAAATACTCTGATATAAATATAAAACTGTATGTCAGTTATAAAGTTATATTGTCTCAAAAAGTAAACTTTGAAGGGTTTCTAAAATGTTTTGAGGACCATGACTTTCTAGCAGTAATAATTTAAATACTTTGAGTAATATTTTATCAGTGGCACGTTTCGCAAATATCTTTGCTAAAACGTTTAGAGTAAATATTATATAGCAATACTCTTAATACTTTTATTGATATTGTTTACCGGTAGTACTATATATAACTGGCATGTCTCTCAAATTTACATTTTGAAAGATGGTATGTGAAAACCCTTTGAGCAAATACCATGTAATAGTTACTGTGTAGGAATAAATACTTTTATTGATATAAACTTAAGACTGTATCATTTTTTTTAAGTTAGACTTTACTTTGGATAATGTTATACTAAATAGATTAAGATGATTATGATTATTTTATTTCTCAAAATAAACATGTACATTAAGAAGATTCTAATTAAGTCTAAAAACACTTATCCATTAAGATGAGTATCCAAGAAGGATTTGAGATAGAGTTTAAAGATTCTTAAGTATAGACTGTAAGAAAGATAGTAAGTATAGACTGATTGAAGTTCGAAAAGTTGTATACTTCTTTCATATTATAGATTAGAGTATATGTAAGATCGTTTAATTATTTAATAAAAAATAATGTATCATTCCCTATAACATAAACGATCCCAGTAGTACGGGTAAGTGTATTCAACAATGAGGCAGTCTCTTTGTAGTCAAGTTCTCCTTACTCCCATTCAGCGTGGAGTTGAGATTTCCACCAAAGTTCTTCAAATGGGTGAATAGGTTTGAAAGTCATCATCAATGATATGTTATCACCACTCACTGTTGTGACATACACACGTTTGACGATAAAACAGTCTGTATGTGCTCCATGCCCAGCTCCTTCAAAGTCTAGAATTAATCCTGAAGGAGTTACAATGATACTTATGGTCGCTTACGTTTAGCCTTACGCTTATGTTTGACGATCGGCTTAGCAGAAGTGACGGCTGATGTTACCTGATCGTCTTGACTATAGCATAAGACAAACTGACTTATTTATTGGTGCATTGATTTTAAGAAGAGGAGGTACGACATTGTTTTGTATACCGCAAATGATCAAATCACATGCGTTCTGGATGATCAAGCATATTACTTGTGATCCATTCATAGGGGAGTCTGACATTTTCTGTTGCGCACGTCAAGACGGTACCGGAATAACAGGAACAATTCGCTAAGTGATCTCAGTGAAGGACAACAAAAATAGTCCAACTTGGAAAAGTAGTACTCATCGCTGTTGTTGATATCTTGAAGTTAAGCTACCCTCTCTTTTCCTTTAGTGTATATCGTAGACTATGTCTTTCTCTTCTGATGAAAATTAACCAATTTTTTTCATTTCATCAATTATTTCAGAGTAGGGTACACCCCCAATCTCCCAAGACAAACTATGATGATTGTTAGTTACTCTTTCTATATTTCTCTTACTCCGTGACGAAAGTAAACCTATCTGGAAACGAGGTAGGAACTTATGAGTTGAACATTTTAGGTGCATCAGAATGTAAGGTGGCCAGCTACTTGGTGAGGAAGAAAGCTTCTTCTCTCCAGAACCCTTGCATGTTGATCAGCATTATGTACGTCATTGAGTCATTCCTCATCCATTTATGATTTAATCTTGCTGACGTTAAGAAGAGGCAGAAATCTTAAGTGTTTGCGTGGATATTGTTACCTTACTCGAACGCTATACATGTTATCATGCCGTCCTTTGGAGTATATTCCTGTTAAATTGCATCAAACACGCTGATGAGGGCCACAGATGTGAAATGTTACAGATCGAACATTAGTATAGGGACACTCTTTCCATAGTACTAAATCTGAAAATTGGCAAAGTCTTCTTACACCTTAGAGAAGGAATCTTGGTTAATGCCCAAGCTCATATTATCTTTGTAGGAGTACATTACAGAATTCAAATAAAGTGTAGAGTGAAGTGATCAAACTTGCTTCTATCTGTAGCGGTCATATTGTTGGAACCGGAAGGGACATAATGCGGCTTTTCCAATATGGTATACATTTTAACAGTTCAGCAGTTTTGCTTAGAGGTCAGTACATTCGGATAATCCTACAAATCCCACGTATGAAGTGGAAGATTGGCAGCTCGAATGCCCTTGATGAAGTTGAACAAAATGAGTCGGTTCAAATCGTCCGTGATTTATTAAGCATGTTCCAAAAGATTTTACTTAGTTCACTCTTTGAAGGTGTCTCAGGGTTGGCTCGTAGTAATTAATCACTGTCAGTCGTTGATCAGACAAGTTTTAACTCTTGTTTAGCGTTGATCAGTATGCGATAATAAACTTCCGCGAATACTAGTATGAGAAGTAAAAAGATGTATATGTCAAATATACCTATGGCGTCATGTACTTGTACTCCGTCAAGTTTCCATCCTGAGTTTCCAGAGTATGGTTGCTCACCTTTCTGAATAGATGGATAGTTTGTGAGCTGAGTCGATATATCTACATCTCTCGATTGAACATCTCTAATCTGGTGATCTCGTAAGAGATTCTAGAGAAGATATTAAGTATACCAGTTTTAACGATTCTTTAACTACTTCCAACAGCACCTATATCTAACAGTAATCTTACTTTGATAAGTAGGTGTGAACGTTGTGGTAAGGTAAACTCCTTCTTGCTGAATGTATCTCTAAAGATCGTTCCCTTTAGCTAACGGTTCAGGAATAAACTAAGCATAGGAATTATACTGAAAACTGCTCAAGGCAGTTTAGCGTATGGCCGGCTCTCCAATTTTAAAAATATCTCCAAACATTAAATCTGCCTGATCATCGTAAATATAGTTTATTTGTAGGTGTTAGCTATTTCAGAGATTTTCTCTCAATGTATTGATGATGAGTGCTTCTCCTCTTTTTATCTACTACGAGTTCCATCGTTTCATATGAAGTCGTAGTGATATATTCTCGTTCCAAAAGTTGATTATCTCTTCTCGTTCTTCAACTAATCGTACCAAGAGAAACTCTTTGACTTGTTTCGTTACTAAAAGTTAAATTATATTATGGCCTGGAGGGACATTCATGCTGAGCTCGTGTAGAGGTTATGACTTGGTTCTCAGCACTCCAATGTATCACGTTAACATGCAGGATAATCATAGTATCAGTCTAGATGTGTGTTTTCCCTCCTTGAGGAACGAAAGGCTCGAAACATAGCACAGATAAGCATGCGCCAGGTCGAGTAAAGTAAATATCTCGGTCGCAGTTGATGTTGCATTTGATAGTGATTGGATCACTGATGACTGAGAAATTCACATCACTCTTAACCACTTTTCGCAAATATAGATCTAAAGCTTTCAATTCGTAAATGCCTAGAGAAAGGTTTATTATTACACTTGTCTATATTTGTGATGGAATTAAACGTTGACAGATTGACCAGACCAATAAACAATTCCTTTAGACGATTCTCCTCCCTTAGTAGGATATGTGGTAAGTAATTATCTGCCATATTTGAATTCTGACTCGTCAACATAAACGTCATATACATGTTTACTGGGTTCTATCATTAGCAGGACCATTTAAGGAATGTCATGCAGAGATTAACACAGAAAATGGTAAGGTTCTCTTGATACCTTTTATTATTATATACGATGGGTAAGCCCTCGAGATATCTTACAAGTTGTATCGGTGCTCTTGGATCCCTGAAACTATCGAATTATTAGCTCAACCCCCGAGCTATTTATACGTTACCCAATGAGTACTATTATCGCTCTCTCTCTCTCTATTAAGATTGATGATACCACTTTCGTTCATTCATGTTTCACTGGTAGGTAAAGCATCTCTTGCGAATAAATTTATAGAGAAAGAAAGTTTTAACACTTTAGCGTAATTAAGTGAATTATTTTCGGCAAGAGCAGGTTTAGGTATTCAGTTTTGTGGATACAGACGAAGATACATATCTTTGCCTAGAGCGATAGACTACTTTTGATCCCAGGCTCTCTAGTACCACTATCTCTCTCCAAAGGTAGATTGAGCACTGCTACCTTGAAGTACTATTTCTCTCCAAGGTAAATTGAGCGCAAACTAACCTCACCTAACGCGACATAGTATAACCTAACCTTTCTTACCCTATCACTAAGAATAATTTTATCTCGAACATACATTCTGGAGTAGCTAACGTTCAGAATTATGGTTTATACAGAATTGTAGTCTGCTGGGTGATGTATTATATTCTTTAACATTTAATATTAAGCTCTGAAGTGCTCAACCCACCTGTTTTACAACTCCTTCTTATCACAAATATGGTACCCAATCCACCTATTGACAATTCTTTTTAATCAAATTGACGGTGCTAAATCAAACCCTCTCTCGCATAAAAAGAGTCCAATCCCCCACTACCCATTATCTGAAAGTAAAATTCACGGGAAACCAAATGTCAGGAAGGGTCAACTGAAAGATGACCTATTCGGCCATCTTGCTTTGCAGTTCTCACAGTAAGGCAAACTTTGTCAAATAATCCTGATAGAGCATAATGAATCTGAACCCATTATTAGTCTGATATTGCATGTCATGCGGCTGTTCACTTCTCCGTGGCTGGTTTCATGCATCGATAATAACATATTTATCAAGTGTGCAACTATATTGAAGTTTCCATTTTAAGCCTGTCTCGGACCCCATGCCTACAGCCAAACGAGCCGTTTCAATAACATTGTGCATTTCTTGGACTGGTAAATAATGATTGACTATTTCGACACCGAGACCAACTTTTTCACTTAACCAATTACTAAAATATCAAATCTTTCAAATGACGGTATTGCAAAAGTGTTTTATTCATGGCAGACTTATTATCGTAAGAATGCATTGTTCTCTCTATAGCATGCATTGTTCTCTCTATAGCATGCATTGTTATCTCTATAGCATGTATTGTTCTCTCTATAGCATGTATTGTTCTCTCTATAGCATGTATTGTTCTCTCTATAGCATGTATTGT
>CABFOW010007025.1:0-27105 GCA_902141385.1 Timema californicum | reverse complement strand
GGTTTTCCACTCTCCCTCCATACAAATGTGGATTCAGTTCCTCTAGATTTGACCTTCCCAATTCCTAACCCATTAGTGTAATTAGTACTTAAGTGTATAACCCAAACGGGTAGTAAGACGCGGTGCAAAGTATTATTACCTAGTGTTTGAATTCATGTGCACGAGCTAGAGCCTGCTGCTGTCCTACTTTGTATTGAGCATCAGGTGTAGAACTTGTGCCACAGTAAATAGTGGGTCATGTGGCCACGAAGCAACTGAGACTTTACATTCCTTTTGCTTGGCAACCACCTCCCTACACGTTCAAGAAGTTTTGCAGATTTCTCATGTTCACTCTTATTTTTTAAGTTATCCGATAGGGGTCAAGCTTAAGTTTTTTGAAGGTCATTTGACAACATTTTTACCTCACAATTTTAACACGTGTATATTTTTAAGCAATACATAGTTTTTGAATTATTTAAAATCATTACATACAGTTCACAAGTTTTAGAGTCTGATTTGCTATTTTATGCATTTTGCGTATCGTTACTGTATGGGGGCTGAAATTAAGTATAACTCTACTTTTATATGAAAAATATATTATTACTAAAATTAATAAAAAATAACCAATGAGTCCATTCATCATGTGACCCAATGCAAGGGGCAGAGAAAAGCCTTTTTTTTGAGAAGCTCTAAATTTGGAGCCCAAAAATATATAATTTTGAGTATCTACAGTAGCCCCATGGATTCTTTGGTGCTNTTGAGTATCTACAGTAGCCCCATGGATTCTTTGGTGCTGACTGACAACTCACAACTGACTTCTGACAGTCAACATTTAGGTATATACCTAAATTTTTACTGTCAGAAGTGACAGCTGCTAAACACATGTTTTTGCAGATCATCTGGTTTAGTGTAGGGATGCGTAATTTGGTCTGGGAACTTTTTTAAGCTGTCAGTCAGCACCAAATAAGCCATGGGGCTACTGTATTAAAGCTTGACTCATTAGAAATCCAAATACTCTATTCTCGGATCCTGCATATTCTGGTACTATTTTAAACTATTCTAGAGATAACTTTTTGGCGTCAGCCCTCAATTGAGCCTTACAGACCAACTGAGAGAGCCCTCGCTGCTGCATGTTGGCAAAGATAGTGCCAACATCTACGATTGCAGGGTGTCATTTAGGAAGCATAGCAAACCCTTCAGTCGTTAATCTCAGTTTCCTAAAATGCAGCCGCTACATTTTCTTTCAATTAGCTCTTCATTTATCCTCACGAGGCTGAATTGACCCCGTTCCAGACCCACAGCTACACACAAGATCTGGATATGATCAAACCCAAGACCTCTAGAACCCTTGTACTTTAAATTCTAAGAGTTGTTTGGAATAGAGCACTAAGCTAAATCGTGGTTTAAAATAGGAAGGCTGGATACTTTAGTAGAAATTGATTAGATGAAGTCATAAAACAAAAAAAATGTAAAGCCGAGCTTTCACCATCGCAGGCAGCTTCTTCAGTTTCAGAGAGTAAACTAATCTTGGATGGACCCCAAAGTTGACTCATCAACAGCTAATTTTTTTTTCCAGCTAGGATTGCACTGTGTAGATGATAACACTTGGACTAATTAAGTATATAATAAAATTAAGCAGCTGTGTTTTATAATGGTGTGATATGCAAAATGTTAAAAATGATCACTAAGTGTTGTGGTCTTAGGAAGGATAGAAGTTAATCCAAGGTTTGGGTTATGAACTGTTTGAATTTACTTATATCATGATGGGCCAATTTCCATATCCTTTGAAGTAAAAGGTTAGGCTTTTCATCCATGGAGCTATTTAAATAATACCCAAAAGTGACACTAGCAAAACCTAAGTACCAACCTGAACCAGTCGCTTGTGTATTACCACTAATGTATATCAATGCTCACGGGGTGGGGCTACTGTTTACTAACCAGTTTATGATGCATCCATGATTAGTCACTGGGAAAACATCATGCTAGGTGCCGGGCAACCTCGATTATGTACACACATTTAATGTATTATTCAAGGTATAAATTTTGCATCATTTTGTTGAAGTTCCTTTGCCACGACGAATAATCTTGAGTTTATATTACTTTCAATCTATGGATGAATCCAAAATCATATTTGGTTACATCTCTTATATATATTAAAATAATAGAGAACCAAATTCTTCCATAAACACTCGAATCACTAGATATTATATTATTAAATATTTGAGAATTTTGAAGAAGGTGCTTGCAAGCTAAATGGTATGAAACTGATCAAAATTCCACCACTTTTGCGAAACATAAGTAACGAGTTACTGACCAGTTTGTGACTTAACCACTAACCAGCCCGATCACAGTTGAGTATCTCCTTGTGCAAAAGGCTTTACAGATTTATTTGTTGACGGATTTAATTACTTTAGTGGTTTATTGTGTTTTATCTAAACAAATTCTAACTAGTGTGTTAACCTGCTATGTTTTTGGAGATTTTTTTTTGCAAAGGTGCTACAGTCCTGCTATGTTTTTGGAGATTTTTTTTTTTGCAAAGGTGCTACAGACCTAAGCGTGCCATTAAACTTTTTTTTTCTCTCACAGGTTGGACAGTTTTAGTAAGGAGACCACACCTTTGAATCAGATATTTGGAGGATACATTCGAACAGAAGGTGTGTATGTGAACTTAAAAATGGATTGGTAGAATATATTAGTAACTCTTATGGAAAGTGTGGAAAAACTTTGACTGTTCGTTCTCCAATAATCTTAATCTTGCCTTTTTCTGTCCAGTGGTGTGTCTGCAATGCCACGCTGTGTCCACAACATTCCAACACTTTCAGGATCTTCTGCTTGACATCCGGCGCGCTAGTACATTGGATGATGCGCTTGCAGGCTACTTCTGCAGGGAGCGTCTAGATGACGACGCTTATCGCTGTGAGCGGTGTCATAAGAAGGTGTCTGCTACCAAAAAGTTCTGCATTGAGAAACCACCTTTAGTGCTTTGTCTTCAGTTCAAGAGGTGCATTTTATGGTGGTCTCTCTTCTTTCCGTTTCTTGAGGAAGCTTCAAAAGGCTGGAGAAAATTAGCGAATAGATGTGTTTGTATTAGAGCAGTGATTCCCAAACTTTTTAGAACCGCGACCCAATTTTTTAGACGGACAAACTTTCGCGATCCACCTTGCTATGGACACCAGAAGAAAGGAATAAGATCTCACATTTGTCTATTGGATCTTTTGCACAATTTTTCCTCTTTGCCTAGGTTGGCCTTCTTCACTCAACTTTCGTTATATTTGGAAGAAGGTACAGAAAAGGTGGATAGTAACATATGAAAGGGAACACACACAATATGGCTTTTACAATGAAAAGAAGAACACAATTCACCCTTTACATTGCTGCCACTGGACAAAGAGGTAATGGCTGCACCTTAAATAAAATTGATCGTTAGAGCCCTATCACCCGACTTAGGTTTTATTCTATCTGAACTCATCAGGAGGGAATGTGAAACGTGCAACACAACTCCCTTCACTCAATTTTCATTAATATTCATTATGTGTGTAATCTACACAAATATGGGTGCATTTAGTCTAAATTCTACCTTCACAATACATGCAGACAGTAAGTAAGACGCAGTGGAAACAAAGTGTTGTCCTTTGTTTAGATTCAGCATCATGGGTGGCAAGATCAACAAGCACGTGTCTTTCTCACAGCGCCTGGATCTGACAAGATTCCTGTACCCCCAGTCTCCGCTCAAGGGGCAACAGCCCCTTACATACAGGCTTTCTGCCATGGTCACCCATATGGGCTCCTCAGTGCACTGTGGCCACTACACGGCTGTTGCCTTAACCAGCTCTGGCAACTACTACCATTTCGACGACAGCTCGGTCAGTAAAACCTTTTAGTAATTTTAACATTGCCACTGGCGAGACTACATACTCACTTCAACTTAATCTAACCTAAGAAAACAGGATGTGGAGTTTGAAAGCAATCCTCAAACCTTTCTCTAAGAAGATGGGAAGCCAGGGCCAACCATTTTGTCAGTTTAGCTTGGCAATAATAATGCAAAGATTTTCTCTCTCTAGATCTCACCAGTTATGTTTATTTCTTTGTGTTTTTATTTATTTATTAATATGAAAAGAAATATTTCTTAAGACTTTAAATTATATGTAGTGGTGAAAGTGATTAGAATATATTTTAACTGTGAAGAAATGTATAGATAAGTTTGTTTTCAATTAAGGTGTAACCTAACCTTCCTTTCAGGTTTGCTTCCTTCCCTATAATTTACTTTACATTATTTTACAATATTTCTACATAACCCTTACATACTAATGTAAAAAGGGTATTTTAATATTTAAATGGTACATAAGCCTGCCCTAAGTTGAAATTTGACAACTTTGTGACTTTATTTATTCTAGCTTAGCGTTTTGGTTTTTAGTCATATCAAACGATTAACAAAAGTTTATATTCTCAAGCTTTTTTGGCAATCATAGTAATTTATTTATTCAATTTTAAATATTTAGTTTATGCTTATCTGATACAGATAAACCCAAGCATCTTAGTCGTGTTTACATACCTTGAAAATTGTCTGTTACAGGTGCGTCCAATATCTCTGCACTCGGCCCTCGAGACGAATGCATACATAATAATATATGAGATGGAACGCAACCCTCACAAAGTAGTTCCTTCATGCAGCACGCCAGGTAGCTCCACCGTCACATCCTCTCTGACCTCGCTTAACTCAGTTGACATCAATGGTGAGGTGAATTTAAACTTGTACTACATATGCATACGTTTCAGTCTACATGCAGAGAACTTGTGTTTGCCGTTTATTATCTAGTGGTTGGCAAGATGAACCATAGACTTGCAGAGTGGGATACAATCAAATGAAAAACTCAACCATCAACTTTTTTTTTTAATGTGTGTTTTGATTAGTTGCAAGTGATTTGTTCTTGTCTCACTTATTGGAAAACATTTTTCTTTTCCCCATATATATTTATGTACAAAAAATTATAGACTTAGTCCAGTCATAAAGTTTGTATAGCCATTTTAATGGACAATTTATATGGTTAAAAAAATTCATAGCTATTACAGAAGTGTAGAGTATTATATTTGGAAGAAGGTATAGGAAAGGTGGATAGAAACATTTAAAAGGGGGACAAACACAATATGGCCTTTACAATGAAAAGAAAATTGATCGTCACCGCCCAATCCCCCGACCCGGGTTTCATTCTATCGGAACTCATCAGGGAGGAGTGTGAGACCTGGGTTGGGGGATTGGGCGGTGATGATCAATTTTCTTTAAGAGGCAACCTTTACCTCTTTGTCCATTGGCAGCAGTGTAAAGTGTGAACTGTGTTCTTCTTTTCATTGTAAAGGCCATATTGTGTTCAACCCCCCCTTTTGTATGTTTCTATCCACCTTTCCTATACCTTCTTCCAAATATAATACAATTACCTCACAAAGCGAAAAGAAGTGTAGAGTAGAAATAGAATTCAAAGATTATTTCTTGAAATTTTAGTTTTGTTAGGCTGATTTTATTTTGTTGTCTAGTTTTTATCATAAGATTTGAGAAAAACTCATAAAATTAACTGAGTTCTAAAGGATTTTCTTATATCAAATTATTTCATCATCATTATCATCCTTCCATTAACATAACAATTTCAAGTAAATTCGAGCTAAGCAAGAAAAGTCAAACTTTTGTCTATGTAATTTTGATTGTCTTTTTTTCGTTCCTTTTATACGTTTATATCAACCCTTCCTGTCCTTTCTCCCTAATATAATTGTTTTTAAATAATTGCTGACCAAGGTTTTGCTATTTTTAAATTTTAGGGCAGAGGTATGGTCCCTCGATACGGCCGATTGTCCCACCTCTGAAACCTCCTGACCACAAGTTCACTCCTGCTATTGTCCCAGTGCACAACAGAAGTGGCTCCTCGATGACCCCTAGTGCGGTCCGCTTCACTAGTCCCACCGTCGCCAAGCCTACCAACCGCCCTGCGGTATTCGCCGTTCACAAGCCAAACACTTCTACAAGCCAACTACCACCTGTCAAAGATAGGTTGGTTCCTTGCTGATATTCTCATTCATTCAGTTTGTAAATTTCATATTTATATATTATATGCTCTAAAATTTGAAAATAAAATTTTATTTATATGATTAATAGTCTTGCATGGGTTCAATTTAAAGATATAAATGGTAATTGTATTAATGAATTTCTAGATCCTCATTTCATGTGTCACACATTTAAATAGCTTGCAAACAATAATACATTTTTAACCAACACATTTTTTTATCGATTCTAGTGATTTGTATTCACCGTTAAAACATAGTATTTAATTTATCATAGCATTTAGGGAACAATAATTTATACATTGACATGTTAAAGAACTTTTATTAATATTTAAAATTGTACCTAACACTTGAACTCAATAAAATTTGAAAGTAGGATGTAGGTATAGGTAAAACCTTCACATTTAACATAAAAATCTAGGTCCAAAAGCTCAAATCTAACACACGAAAACATACAAAGTAATTTTTGGTCCCTTCTTCAGCAGAATACGACACTGATAATTATAGCTGAAGGTTGCTCTTTGGCTTGGATTATTTATAGCACTCATATAGTAAATTTGTTTTTGCAATAATAATTCAAATAAACATGTCAACCCCAGAAATATAAAATAAAGTTAATAGAATATAAGTATAAACCTATATAATAGAGGTATGCAAAGTCTAATTTTTCAATTCGAAGTGAAGTTGAATAAAATATTATGATACATTCCTGAAGCCAAATCAACTTTCGAATATGTGTTGGTTTGAATATATTAATTCCTCGCATGTAATATGATCCTAATATTTTGAAGGTGTTCTACATGAAAAATAAAAGGTTTCAAATATACCACGAGGTAAAAAGTGACATATCTGACAAGAGTTTTATTAGACCCGCTGAATGCTTGTCTCGATGCAAAGGCACTCCCATAATTTGTTAGAATCAGAAACACAGCACAGATTCTCCCAGCAACTATTGACCAACTGAATTGCCAGTACAGTTACTCTGAAGAGTAGAAATATTCCCTCTCCCTTTAAGGATTGACCATGAGCTTATTATTAGATGTGTATGAGTGATAGTTCCTGCCCTTAAACTGATTTTTATTTCGTTTTTGACCTTGAGTTTTTCATTTTTTGGCTGGACAGTACAGTTACGGTATGTTACAAAGTAGACCTCTGTAGGAGTCTTACGTCCCACCCCTCCGCCTCAGTGAAAAATGTTAGGCCGCCCATATAATATGAGCACAGTTTTCAAAATGACATTATCAGGAGAAAAACATTGCACTATATTCGGGCCAATATGGTAGTATTCTTTTTAAAATTCACTGTTAGTGAAAATTATAATATGTTTCAATTTCGAGTATTAAATAAATTTTACAAAATATAAAATCTCAAACCTTAACATATTTTGACCTAAGCTGATAAATAAAAATATTATCATAAATTATAATAGAATTATTTTATATTTGTGTCACATGAACAAAACCCACTCACAGACTCACTCATCACTGTATTTTCCCAACTCCCGGGCCGGGAAATTAGAAATTTGGCTTGACAGGAAAGTAACGTAATTTAAAAATGGTGCCCTGGGAAATGGGAGACCTATAATTAGAAAAAAATACCTTTTTAAATGGGGTAGAAAATGAAAACTTGGCACACAACTCCAAATATACAAATCTTAAAATTTGAAATGATTTGAGTGATGTGGAAAAAAGTGTATGGAGGGTTTTAAATTTCAAAATTAATGTAATACTACACTGTGTAGTAGAAAATTGGAATTTGGTAGGTTGGTAAAAAGAACACTTCACATAATTAACAAGGACTCAAAATTTTTAATCGGTACCTTGGAAAATGGGGGGATATAATCAGAAAAAACAACCACTTTTATGTGCGATAAAAAATTTATATTTAACAGGCAGAAAGAACAGGGTAGGGTGTCTGTCTACCAACCAGTAAAATGGGAATTAACCGGAAATTTGAATTGGTCAGGGAAAAACAGGAATAAGTCAGGAATTTTGTAAATTTAAAAAATAAATCCAGGTAAATGTTGTTTTACTCAATATATGAAATATAATAATCAATCATAGTCATAAAACAATCTAAGCAGGGCGATATTTATTGACATCAGAATAAAAATGTTCGAAAACCTATTTTTCTGTGTGTTAGAAAAATGAAATTCGAACAAAAAGGTATAAAGAAAGACCACTCCAAATAATCATAAAAGACAGAAAATTTTAAATGTAGAAAATAGAGGGGGAGGGTGTTTGGAAGGATAAGGAGCAAAGTTAAGTTAAAAGAAAAACACAATTTTAGTTGAGGCAAAAAAAATTAAATTTTCAGGAAATGTAGGGAGAATACTTAAATAACAAAATAAAGGTTACATTTTTTACTATTTAGAAAGGGTTCTGGTGAGATTGGGATTTCAAAATTCCCAAAAATAAAATTTCTACTAAAATAACAAAAAATCAGTGTGGTAGAGGATTGATATTTGTCACGGGGGTATAAGAACCACTCCAAACAACAATCAAGGTCTGGTCCTTAAATTTCAAAATTAAGAAGTGGAAATTGAGGGAGTCCTCTCAAGATTTCTATAGAAATTAAAAAAAAAAACTTTTTGGTGTGATATAAAATGGTAGTTTGACTTGTAACTTATTTCAAAATTGAAGTGAAACTTTTATTTTAATTATTTTGGTCCTGTTTAGTTTGGTTAACTTTACTTGTGGAAAAAGTTTTTTAGAACATTAGACATTGCTGGTAGCATTTTCTCTTCCTTTACCTTTGTATTTGTAAAATCTCACAGCATGTCCTGAAGTACCTACTCTGTGTAGTTAAGTTTATATTTGAATAAAAGGGAAGTATTGGTTAATCACATATTTTAGTTTTATTTTAATGTCATAACTACTGTCCAATAATCTTGGAATAGGCCTTTTAGAAAATACTAACATATTTTTAAGGGGAACATTGATGATATTTTATCATATTGTTATTTTATAATATCTATCAAAAGTGGCAGCTACAGGTAACCTGACACATGAATACAAGAAAGTAGATATTGTCAATTTTGTCTCAGATAAGGCCTTTCATATTAAAATTGGACTGTATGTTGTATGTATAATAAAACTGTAAATTTTAACTTCCTCTATTTATTGACACAATGCATGCAGATAAAAAATTTTTATAATAAAAGATATTCTCTTTCAAAATTCTTTGATAAAAAGTATATTAGGGGAACAAATATTTGTTTAAGTACACCAGTAACACATTACATACTGTTTACATTTTGTGCCATTTATTTTAAACTGTTTGATTGTATTTGTCTTGTTCTGAAGTAACAAGCGGATTTAATAAGTGCATGGTTGTGTCAATTATTTATTTAGAAAGTGTTCAGATTTTTTTTTCTCTCTCTCTCTCTCTCTAGCACAAGTCAGGGAAGGCAGGGGTGTGCCATGGGTGTATTTTAGGGCTACCTAAAGTCTTCTGAATCATGAACAGAATTTGAAAGATGTTTTTAAACTTTTTAAAAGAGTATATAGTATGCCTAAGTACCACTGTAATGGCAATTCTTGACTTAAAAAGTTTAATCTAAAGGGAGATGAGACGGGAAAACATAATAACTGCACTGGAATTTTCCCGTGGATTACATTGTATTAAATTGGTCTACTTCACCGGACCACAAATTAAAAAAAACTTATATCGCTCACAAGCACACCCCAAACTACTGACCCTCAAATTGTTGGTTTTTGGTAACGTGATTTGTGAGAAATTAATTTTACCCCTGAAACACTCCCATGGCATGCTGCTGAGGTAATTAAGGTACTGTATTGCGATGTGGTCGAATAAAAGGTAGCTACGCATCTGGCGAGAGTTGCAGCATCTCTTGCCTGTTGCAGGGGCCGAGTCGCATTCGAACTTCAGCCCCGGCTCGGAGTGCACGTAAAGAACACCAAAGTTAACCACCATTTGCCCTCCACCACCAGCCTCGTTCCATACGAGTCGGACGACTCTAGCGGCAGCGATGCCGAGAGCCCTCCTGTCCGGGGACTCGACATGCCCAGTCTCTCACCCTGCTTCTCTCGTAGTCCCCAGGAGAGCAATGCGAGTAGTAGCTTGACTTTATTTCCCAAGATTGGACAAGCCAAGGAAATTGTTCCTCGCGTTCTTGATATTAATAAAGGGGGGAAAGTACTAGTCGCATCAAACAAGGACGTCGGTTTGGTTGCATGTCAGTCTGTGCTGAGCAACTCGAGTGTCGAACGCGGTTCTGTAGAAATAGTGTCGGGTAGCGAGACATTAAACAAGGTTAGGAAACCTGAAGTGGAGGCATTACAAGTCAACACTTGCTTGCCGGTGACTCCGCTTAAAATCACAAAATCGGGGTGGCAAGTCACGGACGTATCGCTTCACAGCCCGTCTGTCCACAGCGAAAGCAGCGGTATCAGCGTTGCTAGCTCCACCACGGGTTGGACGGTATCTGATGTCAAACGCTGTCAGGCTGCTACTACCTCTCCTAAAAAGAAAATCGTTAACGGTTATTTTGAAGATTCGGAAAAGTCGAGTGTTGGTGTAGAGGGAAGAATGAAAGAATTGGTGTCTAGAATTTTGCCCGGTCCACAGTTTACAGACAAACAACTTTCAAAAGCTGTCTCCCAAAGCCAATCGAAACAAACAAACAACCAATCTGAATGTTCTCCTCTGCTGTCTGGTCCAAAAAACCACCCAGGCTCAATTTCGGAGCTAGTGCACACAAAAGATGAGAAAAGAGAGAGAAAAGCGAAGAAAAAGTAAGTTTAACTATACTAAAAGTGGTGGAGATTTAGTTATTGCTTACTACCCACTTTTTTAATTTGTGTTTGTGTTCTTTAGGATTTACCTGGTATGTGTGTTCCTATTTTCTTTTTCATAGTTGTTTTGAAATAGTTTGGTTAACAGGTAAGTACTATTTCAATAAGCAATAACTTAGCCTCAAGTTAGCCATGTGACAATTCACCTCAATAGTTTTTTATTCTCTTTACTAAACTGCTACTTTGAAATAAATATTAGCTTAATAATAGGCTTGCTTTCATTGTTTCGTTATATCTTGGTATCTAGTGTTCTTGGCCGAGTGGATCTGACCAAGGTGGAGTGTGAAAACTGCTTTGAGTCATTTTTGTAAACAAACATGGCGATTGATTAGAGTAGATATCACAGCTGTTAGTTTAATCCATGCAAAGCTACATGTACTGCAGACCGGCATAAAATGTCATTTAATTTTATTATTAGTCATGTTATTAGTGTTGTTTTTTTTACTATGCCTAATATTTACACAACTTACCAAGCTAAACTTATCTTCCCAAAAATAGAAAACATTAAGTATGTATGTTAGAGTACATTATATAGGCCTAGATAATAATATAACTCATTTTATCTGTTATTAAACTTTTTTAACACTGCGCACCTGCATGAAATTACATGGTGAACTGTCAGAATACTGTGCGAAAGTGATGGTTTTTAAACAGTCATTCAGGTAAAAAGCTAAGTTGAACAGACTCTAAATGTGAACATTCTTTCTTATAAATTATGCATTATAACATTCAAACGTTCACTTAAGTGTTAAATTATTGGTCCAGTTCTTAGTTGTTAAGTTCATCCTATAATTATAAATGGTTTTGAATCATCAGAACTCTTAAATTATATTTCACTTGTGTAGTGTGTATATATATATATTAAGGATTTGAGATGCCATCCCTAGTTAAAATCTATTTATTATTAATTTATACTCTTTAAATCTGACATAAGGAGTCATGGTGTTTTTAAATACTTAAAATTCTCGGCTCATTCGTTGACACCATGCTATCTAGTCTGGTTAAGAAAAGCGTTACTAAATTGAGGTCTAATATTCTCTCGGTCAAAAACATTCATAACCAGCCACAATACCAGAAGTGCAAAAATGCTTTGCTCTGATCGTAAACATCGATATCAGGTCAATCGCGAAAACACAACTTAAAAAGCTAGTTGGTCTTTTTACTCTACATTATTGAGGCAAACTTGTTGCAAAGTTTTTTAATACATTTAAGCTTTATCTAGACACTTTTAAGTATAATTTTTATTTATCTGCTGCACATATTTATGTTAAGTGATTTTCATCATATTAACTGCATGTGTTAATATATTTCTCTTTTCAGCTTTTTGTATAACTTTGGCGTTAAGGATGTTTTGATTAATTTAATAAATTATTCCTTTATTTAAAATCACTTTGGGTATACTTTTCCTCGGGTTTCATTTTGTATGGTTTTTTTAAACATAACACTCAATTCCTTTTAGACAGTGATATAGTATTAAATTTAGTTGCTGCAGAGAAAAGCACTATGTCATTATATATATTTGATTTTAAATGCCAAATGACCCAAGTATTTTAAATCCATAAATACTCAAATCTCACCCAAAAAATATGCCGGTAATGATAACAAAATTTCAAACAAATTATTATTTTATAATTGTAAAATAAGTGTAACTGTCACACAAAATATATTTGAGACGTCTACTCTGCACATCTGAAATGAATTATTGGTGTACCCCCAAGAATCTGTCGTTTATATCAACAACCTTTAAACATGACATAATTCTAACTCAAAAAAGTAAAATTGCTAAACCAGAGTGTATTTTTTACTTGTGGTTTTGTATGTTTTATATGTGAAATACTTTGTCACACTAATTCCACTTTCTTCTTTCATTACGATTTGAGCTGAATTATGTTATTAAGATACTAGTTATCGACGGGAGGAGGTACACTTTTAAGTGCCAAACTCGGGGTGGATTAACACATTTTTTCTTCTCACTATTAAATAAATTAAATCCAGACATTACTATACATATAGGTTGTCACAAATGTTCAAGGCAGTTAATCCACTATGTCTTATTTAAAATAGTGTTTTAAAGCTTGTACTAAATAGGAGCTTAAGTATTTGAATATGTACTAAACCTCATCTTAGAACATTCATTTTTATCTTGGATTCAGAATTTTCACTACTACACTAAAATAATTTTCTTTACATCCATCCATCCATCCATCCATTATGGTTTGCAGCCTGTGGCCTGGGTCAATTTTTTATTTAAGACATATTTGCCCCTATCGGCTGGCTAGGCTTGTCATAGCTTCATATATCTTATAATATAACTTAAGACTAGGACAAGCACAACATCTAATCCCCGCCCATTAATTCACCACTGTGAAAGGGTAAACCCACATTTAATGATACATTAATTGGCCATGCTTGGAATCAAACCCGGGACCCATAGCTCATTAGACAGACACACTACTGACTGAGCTAAGGTGTCGAATAAAATAATGAGTTCTGCAAGATTTATATTGAAGTCCTAACAGTAGACATCAAAATTATAAAATACTTGTTAAAATTAGATTTTATTATGTTCTTATTCTACAGTCGATCTATGGCAGGAGAGGTGTTAACTGACATCTAGCAGAAGATTTATATTGCAAATAATGGTTGAAAGTCCCTAATATTAACTTGTGTGGAAATAATTATTTTCTTAGTAATAACTATATCAATTAAAAATTTTAACTCTTCTAATAATACCTCCCAAAGGACCAATGTATAATTGGGTTTTTCATATATAATTGAAATAACAAAAAATCTTTATAAAACCCATGTTTTTTTTTTGTTGGCAACAAGGGATATTATAGTGCATGAAATAATAAATTAAAAAACACTATATTCACACTTTTTTTTTATGAGCTTGACTACACACATCAGAAAATTGTAGGCCTTGCCTTTCTATTCTCCTTTCAATGGATGATTTTATAAATTAGAGAAAGAGCCATACAAAATATTAGATTCATAATAAGTCTTTTATTTTGTTAACACATGTGCATAAGCACAACCAAACAGTGTATGAGATCAACAACCAAATTCATTTTGTATGGTTTGCCATCTTAAATTATGAATAGAATGCAGCCTTTACAGGCACTTGATTGAAAAACATTTTTAAGTAAACCACAGAAAATAAAATTATTAATAATTATTTTCATAGGGTTTTTAAGTTTGTGTTTCAATACTGTAAAAACGAAGGAAAGTATTGTAAAAAAACAAATTGTTTGTTATGATTGAAGTTTTTACTGCCAAAAGTGATAGGAACTCAACATATTGTTTTGCAGATCATATGGTTTGGCGAATGGTTACGTGAAACTAGATCTGGTAACTTTTGCTGTCAGCTACCACCACTCCTGTGGCAAATGGACTCTGCCTGATATTTAATATATGAATTAACCTTGAGTCTATTATGTTTTCAGTGTTAATTTTGTTGCTTGGAGGAGTTGGCTGCGCTTTACGATACCTATGTTTAAATAACGTGTTTCTATTAGTGTTTAATTTCATCCAGACAATTGGTAAGCGTGGATAGTATATTTGTGAATCGTTTTCAGGAGCTAGTTTTGGGCTACACGGTAATACTTCTACCGATTGATGACTAATAATTTTTATTTTTCTGTCTCTTAACCATAATGTGTGTGATAATATTTTGTTTGAAAATTAACATAGGTGCATTTTTTTTATCGGCTGCAATGCCATTTAATCATATTAACGTTGTTTTCAGGCTATTGAGATAGTTCCAATCTCAGTAAAGTCTGAGTTTATAAACACAGGATTATTATTATTATTATTACTATTATGGTTATTAGCACCGTGTCCTACTACCCGTTTGCGTTATATGCACATAGGATTATAAATTTTTTCATGTAGGCCACACCAGTCGCCAAACGATTTAAGGCACTGGTCAGCAACCCTTTTAAGCTCTGATTGACTAAACTTTAAAGAGAGGTTTCACAATCATACGTCGTTTCCTCATTTTACTTTTGCTGTTTGTATTTTGATTTATACATATATTATATTTATCCCTTAAAATCAATCTTCCTCAAATACTTATGTTCCTAGCATTCTAGAAAAAATTTATGTTATATTGGATATTTATTTTCCTGTCAAACCATTTAATTTTTTTTTAAATAAAATAACTAAATATGACTGTTCAAGATTTTTTGATCACACTCAAATATTGCTTTAAAGTTCTTGATATATTTGCAAGTTTAAAATACTCAAAGAATGACTGTTTGATAATGCAATTTTCTTATGTGATTGAAAATTACTGCAAAATCAAATGTTTGATTGCGGTCAACCAGTTCCCAACTCGTGGCTTAAGTGCTTAGATGCACACTACATTTGGACCCTATAGAGAGGGAGGTCAGGATTTGAACCTCGGTCATAAGCGATAGAAATTTTCATTTTATATTTCCCATGCCCCCCTCATGCAAACACGAGTACATTGCCTCATTCTTATACCTTGGGTTAAGTCTTAGTAACCAATGTGTTGATCATTCAACTAAAGTCACTTCACTATGAGTATCATGCTATAAGATAATTTGAAATATATATTAAATACCTTTAAAATCCATATGAAGAAACGCACATGTTATAAACTATATCTAGAAATTAAAAAATAACATCTCATATACAACCTTAATTACTTTCCATTTCACACTCGAATCTTTTTAATCATAATTTACCACGCAATAAAAATTAAGAGCGTTATATAGCCTAATACGAATGAATTAGAGATGAATTGAAACTACGCCCACAATAAATTTATTTATTAGAGTTTCCTCAAGATTTGAAAAATATATATATCAAAACAAAATCAGAATGAGTTTTAACATATGTATATGTCTACATTTATTTTTGTAATTATATATACATAGCCTAAGCAGGAACTCAAAAAAGTAACCTGTGCTTGCTAATGGTTGGCCTTGTAGACTTTTATCGGTAACACTTGTGTGGTTCAGGCATACAGAACACATAAACGAGAACGGCTATAGCGTCAAGCCGGCAAATGATGACCGCTACGAGTGGGTGGAGAAGACCCAGGAGACACTGATGAGTGCCAACAAGGAGCATGGGAATGGTCACTGCTGGAACGGAAGCCGTAACTCGACTGTTGTTGATCATTTGACAAAACTTTCGCACAGAGGTTACGGAAATAATGGTAAGAGAAAAGTACTAACATCAATTTTAAATATTTTTATCATAGCCAATTGCCTAAATACATTTTTACTATGACTTTAAAAGATAATTTTTTGTTAAAAGTACATTTGATTATAAAAACACAAGTAATAAAAATCTACTTGCGGCAAGATTTTTCACGTTTCAATAAGTTTTTATAACAATAAAGAGCACAAACAACTAATGGGAATGATGTGTTTCACCCGTGTCTGTAATTGCATAGTCTGACGCGTCACTCTTGTGTTTGACTTAACTACCAGTGATGGCGAGATCAAAGCTCGAATCCCAGTCAAGTGTATTGAGGGTGTTTTTTCTTAAATTAATGCCCACTCTTCCTTCCTATAAATAAGAGTACATTTCTTCTAAAATTTGATCTTCCCCATTTCTACTAAATTATCGTAATTAATTTAAATGTACAACTCAAACAAGTGTTAAAATGCGGTGAAAAATAAAATTATTTTTCCAGTGAGCAGTTGGTTAGGCGGGCGAACACACCTGGATCGTGAAGTAGCGGATGAGCGCAGAGAAGAGCGGAAAAGGATTCACGACAACCAATACGATGAGGAGCTGGATCTCGGTCGGGTAAGTGCACACACTGCCTCATAGATAGTGTGAGAATGTTTGAACCTTGACTGACCCTTAAGCCCATACGAAGCTACAAAAATTTTATTCCGAATATGAATCTTTTTCAGACTTGTATCCAATTCAAAATTTTGAACCTTTATATTTAAAATATTTGTACTGAATTTTAAATTTTAAATCCAAATAGTTCAGAGATTTGGATTCATTGGAATTTAATTTGAAATTTGAATCTAAAACTCAAACATTTGAATAATAATTTTACATCATAAAGATTTTAGCATGGATCCATTATTTGATTTGACCACATTAACTTAGGAATCTCATTATAATTAAAGCTAGTCATTATTTGGACACAGTTTATTAACCTTATCTTTTTATTGAACTTATTTATTAAATCATAAAATCCAACTTTATAATCTATTTCCATGGGATAACATTTCATTATAAAAATGTATATTTGAAACATTTTAACTATTCGTTTGGATTCGATTCAAACCATTTTAATTCGAGTTAGAAAGCATAGATTTGAATTTGATCTGAAATAGAAAACTCTTAGGATTCGATTAGCCTTAACTGTGTTGCACTAATTTAGGGTTTAAAAAAGTTCTAAATTAATTTCCTAGTGATTACGTCAAATACATTGTACCATTGATTTACTGTGTAAATTTTCATTTAATTTCTCATCATGATTTTGATATATTTAAGATTACCGACCTCGTGGGTAATTGGGGTAAAGTGCTTGCCTCAGGACCCAGTGTTCATGGGTTCAAACTAGGGGAGTATATATTTGTTTATTTTAAATGTAAATATCACATCTCCAAAATTTGAGATTTAAAAAAATATACTAAAACACACATTCGTAAAATATGAATGAAACTCATTTTTATAAATATAAATACTTTTGGAAAAAAAAGTTAATATTTCTAGCAAACAATATGAAATAGTAAATGCTCTTTTAATTTAAATTTGGTAAGCTTGGTATAATATGTATTGCAATAAGTAAGATCAACATTGATTTTAGACATAACCAACATAATTCTATAACTAAATAGTAACTAAACTAGTGTTAGTTTTGTAGTTAAACATATTAATTAATACCAAATTTTAAATATCTTAAGTTTGAAAACATTCAATGTAATAATATATTCTTAATAATACACTTTTAATTTAACACATATTATTCTAGAAAGGGACCAGGTAAAAATAGTAAAAAGAATCATTCAATTCTATTTAGCAATTTTTATTTTCATTGCTTTGTCATGGCAATACAAGTAAACAACTTCATCCAAGGCTAATTCAAAATTAACAACAATATTGAATAACATATTCTGAAAATTGAAAAATAATGCCTGGACGCCGGAATCGAACTCGGGAGCATTGGCGTACTAAGCCAAAGGTCACGGGTTCGATCCCCGTATCCAGGTGTTATTTTTCGATTTTCAGGATATGATATCTAGATGCGAGTAAATCCTCACTAAAGCAATTATAATAGCTTTGGCTATTTGATTCTTAAATATTGAATAAATCTACCTGTGGAAAGTAGTTTTAAAGCTCTATTACATTATTAATGTGAGAATTGACATTAATTTTAACATTTGGTTAGGTAACTGAATGATTTTATAAGTGTAAATGCCGATATTATCTCAATTAAATAGCCTATGCTTATTATTGAATTTTAAAAATTGATTGTTAAGTATATCAAGAGAATGAAAAAGACAAGCCTACAAAACTTATGATCTCGATCTCAAGCTTAAGCTCGAAGCTCAAAATCTAAGTACTCACAGAGCCCTATTTCAAACCCATCCAGTGTCAACCCAATTTTCCTTGAGCCAAAAACATCCTTAGCATAACCTCCTTCTGAGGCTAGTAAAGCCGTTGGTCTCAGGTCGATTGTGCCATATAAAAGAACCGTGGAAGTTTTGTGAAAATAACTTTTCCTGGCAAAATTTGTAAATTCTGTCACCCTTGCTCATAGAAATACTTGTGTGCTTATATTATTAGGATGTTCAGAAAGTGCATGTTAAATGTATCAAATAAATAAAAATGAAATAGTTTAAGATATCTAACAAAGGTTTGTTTTAAAAGTGTGTTCTTGTTTTCTAGGTAAAGAAAGTTAAACATCACCATGACAAGGATACGGAGTACCGGCCAAAACATAATGTTTTTCAGGAATACCACAATTTTAAACACCAATGGAATAACAATAATAAAAGTGGTTCTTATCACAATTCAAACTATCCTACAAAGATGAACTACACTAACAATAATAATTACAAGTCTAGGAATCACAATAACTATCGCTATAATAATAATAATAATAATAATAATAATAATAATAGGTATAATAATGGCTATGGAAAACACCAGCAAAACAATCGCTACAAACGTTGGTAGAATTGATGTGGGATTACTTTGATAAATGTGCGCGTAAAACTTTCTTTTTTAACAAGAGACATCTGGAATAAACAAAGCAATTTATAATAATGGGATGTCCTGTGAAGACTTAATTTGTGTCTCCGATGGTTTTATTAAAAACTTGTACATATTACTGAAGTGATTATGTAGCTATGAATGTAAATATTTATTAAGTGATTATGTATTTATGAATGTAAATATTAATTGACCATTTAAGTCATTATAATTTGGCAAATGCGTAGTTTTTAAACTGTGGTTACAGTTGTGACAGTTTTATTCTATTTCCAAAAGTACATCTTATCAACCCTAAAATGTGTTAGAATGCTAACTAAATAAGAACTGAGATTTTCATTGAAAAATTGCACTTTAAAAAAATTCTGGATAGTGTTTATTGATTAGAATTGAGCACTTATTAACTAACTTATTTCTTTTTGAGAAACCCATTATCTTTTTTTTTTTTTCCACTTTGAATCCATACAAATATTAACCATCAAATATCAACCAAATTAATGTTCTTTAGCTGTGTAAGTATTTTCTTAAACTGTCCCACTTTATTAAAAGGCACAAAATGTTGATTCTTTATTCAAGATTGTAACAAACCAATTTGTGGTATGTTAACAATTGTGTGGGAAGAGGTGGGGTTGCAGAGCCTTAACAACTTTAGAAAAATTCACTTATAAAAAAATCCGTGTTGACAATTACAAAACTTCACCAAATAGAGCACTAAGCTTAAAATTATAAGGGATAGCCAGCACACTTACATGAGTGAAACTGGGTTAGAAATGGTTTAGATAAAACACAAACACATTTTAAGGACAAGTTTTCACTGTCACAGACATCTTCTTCAAGTCAAGAGAGTGGATGCTCATGGTTGGACTGGGAGGTTTACTATTGACAGCTGATTGTATTTCAGTTATATCACTGTGTAGATGGCAGCACTTTGATTAAATATCTAGCTATAAAAACCAAAAGCTGTGTTAAATAATATAATACATAGGAAAATCTGTGTGCTGGCTAACCCTCCTAATTTTAACCATGAAACTTTACTTAAAACATATTACTCTAGAATATTTACGAAGCTTCGTCAATAAAATATTGAGTCAAAATACACATCATAGGTTGAACCATTTTTTTTTTAGGAAAATCTGTGTGCTGGCTAACCCTCCTAATTTTAACCATGAAACTCTACTTAAAACATATTACTCTAGAATATTTACGAAGCTTCGTCAATAAAATATTGAGTCAAAATACACATCATATGTTGAACCATTTTTTTTCTCTCTCTATTTACTTGACAAAAATTTGTATTTATTGAATAATACGTTGTAATGGTAATATAATTCATCAATTTTGGCCGAAATTTTTAGATATTTACAGAATATTTTGTGCCTAAGCCTATAAATAATTAAATATCCACAATATGTTTTCAGAATTAAACAGGGTATTCAGTGACCTGAAAAACAGAAATATCTAGGAATTTTCATGACCAGTAAAAAATTAAAGAATTATTATATATTCACTAAAAAATACACACAACTTTTATTCACAACAGTCAAGATAATATTTTTTTACCAATAAATATAGTCCAATTACATTAAAGGAAGCATAAACTGACATAATTTCCAAAAGTGTATGTGTTTAAAAATAGTATTACATTAAGTTGATGTATCATTAAATTATGTTTGTAATATACTTGTTATATATATAGTTGTCTGGGGAAAAAAATACTGTCTCTGTAAAACCTGGATATGTCGAGAGAATTTAAAATTATATTTTGACTGGATACCCTGACAATTTTATAAAATGGTCTAACTGTAAGTCTGCTTCTTGGTTATTATATATAAATATTTGATTATACTTTGCTTTGAATCGCAAAAGTTTACTAAGCATACCCCTACCACATGCATCTAAATCTATGCACTTTTTTTTATGCAATATCCTGTATATTTTGATAATATATTGCTTGCATTTATTTTATTATTAATCAAACATCTTACCAATCTTGATAATATTGCTCTCTTTAAGTGACAAAGTATGTCCTAAATCATAAATATTGTAGCTTTACTCAGGGATTTTCTTTTTATCTTATTTGTGTGACATGTTAATACATTTTTAAATGAGCTATGCTTCTTGAGTGTTAGTTATGAATGCCACATAGACCATTGCATAACTCATATTTGCACATAATAAACTTCTGTAGACTGTGATGCTTTACACCCATGAAGCTACAAAAATAAGACTCAAAAGTTTGGTGAGTAAAACATAAATTACCACCAAGTAGCTTGTGCTTTACCGCTAATATATTTTAACGAAAATCTACTCACAAGGTGGTGTCACTGTTTGTTAACCGGTTTATGGCGTGTCTCGTGATTAGTCATTGATAAGTCATGCTAGTCACCAGCCACCAAGTTACCTGTTACAGACCTTATCATCGTAAATTAACTATAATTCATACACACCCTAAGTTTACCTGAATGACAGCTCGAAATGTTACTAGAAGAAATCCCTATTATATCACTACGCCAACAGCTGACATCTATCACTTTGGATGTCAGTAATGAAAACAGATGATAATATATTAATGTGATAGTTAACCACAGTAATTTAGGCCCATATTATTTATATATTTATTTTAGGTCGGACACAAAGTTTATTTATTGTTTTATTCCACTTAGAAAAAAAAAATTCCACCACTTTCACATAAAATTCTAACGAACATAGCTTCAAGATGGTGACTGACAAATTTAAACAATATGATTGAACATGATGGTAAACAGGTTTTTTACAATGAGTCAGACACGCAGCTGATGAAAATATTTTATTCAGTTTAAATATTTCAAAATAAAATAATTATAAAATCTTTTATTTTATGTAAAAAAATGACAAGAATTTTCTCTCTTCCAAGTAAATACGATCCTTGTGTTAAAAGGTATTGATGTGTGCACTATATTACACAAAAGCAATAACATTCCAAAACGAAGAATAAGTACTTTTAATTATGTTTAAAATATGATTTCGATTTGGATAAAAAGAAATTATTTAAAAAAATGAAATAGTATGAGAAAAATTAAGTTTATGTTATTTTAAATGTAATATATAACAGGTTTCTTTACATTTATAACAAAACAGTGATCTTTTCCAAGTGTTGGCAACCCAAAACCTAAACATATAATTTTCGAACTGTCATCCAGGTAAAATCCTATCGTGAACGGACTTTACTGAACATCTGATGTAATATTCAAGGTGACTGTCTTTGGACATTCTGTACAATGCTATAAATTTTGAATTAGTTTGTTCTAGATCCTTTGCCGCGATAAATATTCTGCTGTTTCCAATGTACAGATGAATACAAAATCTTTGGTACCATCTCTTTAATAATACCAGAGAAACAAATCTTCCTCGGCCCTCAAGTCACTAGACATTATATTAATAAATATTAAAAATGAGCTGGTCCAATGGCTAGATAATTTTATATTAAAGGAAATTTATAAAACTAAAGAAAAAGGAAAAATAAACTAATAAGAGTAAATTTGATGCAGAAAAATGTGACTACTTCTACTATAGAAGACAGAAGAAAGGAATAAGATGTCACCTTTATGTTTTGAATTCTTCCCACATTTTTCCTCTTTCCTTAAGTAGGCTTTCTTCATCAAATTTACTCTTAGAAGTTTATTTTTCCTTTTCCTTTAGTTTTATCAATTTCTTTTATTATAAAATTAATAAATATTCTGGAAAACCAAAGAAGCTGATGCGAAACATAAGTAACATCACATTACTGACCAGTTTTTGACTTCAATAACTAACCAATCAGATCACAATTAAGTAGCTCCATGAGCGAAAGGCTTAAGAAAACATTTTGAATATAGGAAAAAAAATCATGTGCATACATTGTAGATATCATAACTTGTGTAGACGTTGAATAGACCTCACGGTGGAGATTAGGATGACATTCATACTGATAAGTTTTGAGGACAAACGAAACTAAATTCATGGAAGATTTGATTTACAACTATTAAAATGCCTAATTATAAAACTTCGGTGCTCCATGTTTTTTAATCTTGAACTGAACGTCAACCTTTTACCTTGGCTCCACTATTAACCAACATTCTGAACTTGTTTTAAAGAAAGTCGAGCTGGACCACAATCAAACTACAACTGTCACATTGTGTTCGTCCCTTTTATATGTTTCTACCCACCTTACCTGTACCTTCTAACAAATATTAATGATAAAATATAGATGTACATCCAAAAATGTAACATAATATGTTATTTTAATACTTATGGTCAATATACATTGGTTAAACTATAATTTAGCACCAAACTTTTGTTCTATAAAGATTGTCTTTAATTATTGGAAATTTTGTCTTTATTTTTGGAGATTGGGATTAAACACTAAGATTTACTAGCCACATTTGAGCTGTTGATTGTATAGTCAGGTATGTGTAAAGCTTTTAGTAAAAAAATATTAATTACACTACTTTGAAAATAAAAATACAATTTAGAAGCAAATATCTTGATTTTTTTAAGATAACCTTTTTATCTCAAATATGAATCAGTCATTTCCTATGCAAATTTACAATTTTAATATAACTAAAGTTGAGAATTAAGGGCCAGTTTCATAGTCAAATTTAGTACGCCTCAAGTGCGGCGCTACACTAAGTACATGACGACACCTACCTAAACCAGAATGGAATGGGCCAGTTTCCTATGCGAGAACGGCCCATTCCATTCTGGTTTAGGTAGATGTCGTCATGTACTTAGTGTAGCGCTGCACTTGAGCCGTACTAAATTTGACTATGAAACTGGCCCTTTGTATTAAAAAATAAGACTTTGTTTTTGTTTAGGAAATAAATATTGCACCTGATAAAAAAAGCTCTCATTGAATGGTTGTCTACATTTAACTTTGATTCATTTGCTAATTTGTTATCTGCTATTAAGAACAAAGAGGACACTTTATAAGCAAATTAATTATTTTTGGATGATTTGGTTGTTTTGGGATATTCTTTTATATTTCAGCTAAAATAAAATGGGTTTTGCCATCTATACATGCCTATTTAATAATTGTGCTATTTATTTTATAAAATTGCGATTTCCAAGTATTTGGGTTTGAGATGTTTAGCCATTATTCTGAATTTCTCGAATATAAAAAGATTTGAGTGTCCCATTTAAAGTTAATTGTTTCTGAAGGAGATACACATATTTTACCTTGATAAGGGGTATGTGAATACTCGAAATTTAAGATAATTTTGAATAATGAACGGCAACATATTTGATTCGAAACTCGTGTCATAGATTTTTAGTCCAGTAGGCTTTCAGATGGCACCAAGTTAGCTAGTCAGCCAATCTGGTTACTCAAGAGTTAAAATACCCTGGTCCTTTGTTCTATTTGGGTAAAGGGGGCAGGATACAATTTTCAGCTGAGAGAATCGTTACTGGTTTTGAAGGGGGAGAGGGGGTGATTTTACTACGGATGCAAAGACAAACGAGTTGGGCAACATGTGACTCTTTGTGCTTATGCTATCAACAATTATTTAGGTTCAATTGCCAAACCTTTAAAGATTTAGAGACGTCTCGACCAATCATATTTCAGCCCTATTGGAAATTGGGGTTTAGGGGTGGAGGGAGTAGTAACTTGTTGCGGTCAGTCAACCATTTATGAGTGTGCAGTGCTAGTCTGTTATAAGTGAGCCAGACAGGGAGGCAACTAAGACATAGTAGAGTCATTTATGAGTGTGCAGTGCTAGTCTGTTATAAGTGAGCCATACAGGGAGGCAACTAAGACATAGTAGAGATTAAAAGGGGTGTAAACCTGGATAAAATTTACTGGGTATCAAACCTAGACATTTAAGAAGGGTAAAATCTTGACACTTAAAGGGAAGTCAAACCTATAGAATATTTAAGGTAGTGTGCAACCTAGAGAAATTTAGGAGGTGTCAAAACTCAAGACATTTAAGGGGTTTCAAACAGAAGAAATTCGATTTAAAAAAAAGCCATTTGCGCACTCCTAAATTTGCTTACATTGTGTTTATTTTGGCTCTAAACCAAACCTTGGGACCAATTTACTATAGCACGGTCTTGCTAATCGGAAGTGGAAACTGTCAAGGACGTTTGGATTGTCAATGGTAGACAATTAAAAACATTGTACAACAACCGTACATAATATTTTATTGCTATATTACTATTTGTAAAATAAAACTTATACATTTTAATAGATTTTATTATTATTATTTAGCGCCGTGTCTTACTACCCGTTCAGGTTATACGCTTACATTTTATTAATTAGTCTTTAAATGCATTCCTTTATTTCATGGCATTTATAATTATATCAAAAATGGTAGATTTACCCACAGAATTAATACTCCATCACTAATTTTATTAATGTCTTGCCTTTCTCAATTTTTTGTTTAAAATAACAAATTTATGTTTTAATGAGAGGTGAGTCGAATCCGAATCTCCAACTCATATTTGAATCTCAAATCCGAATTGTGGAATAATTATGAACATAAGAGGGGGAAAAAATATAATAATAGAAAATACAAGGGAGTGCAGAGGAGGGGATTGGGCTGATGTGGCCGATGAAAGGTGGTGTGAAAACAGAAGTAAATGGAGATGCTTATGTTCAAGACAGACCCTGCCAATGGTAGGAAACTGTACATGATAAATAGAGAATGCAAATAGGAACAAAGTGTTAACATTCTCATAATCCATTCAGTTGAAATACTGGTTGTTTTGTTTGTCCTATAATTATAATTAGGAACTAACTATAAGTAGTATTAGGGCTCAAAAACAAATTTCAATTAAAAATTTGAAATATTTTATTTCTAATGTTTTTGACTTTTGAATCTGAAATTTTCTCAAATCTCGAATATCCTTAAGAATTCGAGGTCCCATCCATAGTTTGTCTTTAAAGTGGCTTGTTTTCTTCTATTTAACAACGTTACACAGTAAATTCAAGTAAAACATGAGCAACGGTGGTTGTTGTGGTAAGATAAAGAATTTTTATGAGCATGATTGGGGTTGGCGGGGGGAAAACTAGGGAAGGTTTGGATTGCCATGGCTTCTGGACTCGGGCAGGTTCATACTAGCAAGAGCATGCTGTGGCTTAAGATTCTTATTAGTGTTGTATTATATATTAAATAATGTATAAAAAAGAGGGTTATAAAAACACAAGGAATGAACACAACATGGCTTTTAAAATAAAAAGAATAGCACAGTTCACATCTTACGTTGTTGTCACAAGACAGGAAATAAATGCCTGTCTCATGAAGAAAATTGATTGATACCGCCCATTCCCTTGAATTTCAGAGATCATTAGAAGAGAGTGAAACACCTAAAATAGAAAAACAATAGGTATAAGAAATAAATTAGTGAAGAATGTTTTAAAAACACAAAAGAGAAAGAAAAAAATTGTTAATGAACGAATGATCCTCTGCCAATTTTCTTTTTATCCTTTTTTTCCGTCTTTTAGGGAGTTGCATTGAGTGTTAAGCGGTTCATTTCATTGTAAAAGCCATATTGCGTTTGTTACTTCTTTTTTTTTTCTCTCTTTCCCGTATATTCTTCCATTTATAATATAATGTGCCTCTAAATAATTAAGTAAAGGTTTATCTTAAAAATACACATTTCAATAGGGGATTGTCATTTTCAGCTTGGCCTGACCTAAATAGTTTCTGGCCACTCATGCCGGTCGTAGCTTCATATGCAAAACTAGGACAGGCACAACATCCAGTGATAAATTTGTATGTGTCCGACTGAGTTAAAGTGTTGTTTAAGTTTAAAGTTTATAAATAATTTATATATTATTTTTTCAAATAGAGATGAGACCTTAGAATCCCTTAATACCTCATATCCTTAATGATTTTCAAGATTTGAAGCAAATATTTAATTCATTTTTGTAATAAAAACACTTTTTAAATTTGGATTAGAATTTGGCTAAGAGCTCTTATAATTCTTATTTAGATAGTATAGTCCATCATAATTGTTGTGTATAATAAATGAACATTCTCTTAACTAGTCCTATAATAACAAACACGAGTTTAGTAACTATTCCATTTTTAGA